>JABFQC010006719.1:0-10577 GCA_022817085.1 Psilanteris sp. ZL-2020 | reverse complement strand
AATACTAATAGTGTTAAGTTGTAATAAATCTCGACATCAATTCTTGTGTACAAATCTCGCTCACAAGTATATTTTTTAAACCTATATATATATACAGAGGAATGTCCAATTTATATATAAGCATTTCCATCAATGAAGTTATGTATAATGTAAACTGCAATTCAATGCGTTTGGTGCTATGTTCAGAGCGTGCGTTTGTGTTATGCGAATTATTCGATTTAGTGCTATTCTATGTACGATTGTTGATGTTGTTTTTTTAATTACGAAATATTTTGAGTTAAGTAGCATGAGACAACAATAGATGTAAGCAATGTGATGTTAGATAATTTTAATAAAAGCAAATAGTTAACGATTGTTTATCGCATATAGATTACAATAAATCTTTCTATAGCATATAGATTACAATACACAGTGAAGAATAAATAAAAAATAATAATACTTATGAATGAATATATTTTTGTTTTTAATTAAAGAAAATACGATACTGATATGAGCATTTTTTATATTGTTATATCATAAAAATAATGAAAAATATTTAAATATATAAACGTCTGTTAATCATTGTTGTGTAATCATACACGGATTTGTAAATATGATAACTTAATACGTGAGTTACGTTAAATTTGTAGAGTATGTTAAGTAGAAGTATGTCCCTAAACTGCTACGTCCCTAAATTTAATTTTGTTTTTTAATTATTTTATAAACATATAATGCCTCAGAAGTTTTCCATGTGGCAGAATATCATAATCCAATGATAATAATAATTAATTCAGCATATTCAATAATTTTGTTAATATGTACCGTACGTGTGAAATAACACTTTTAACAATATAAAAAAATAATTACCTAACGTTTTATGCTGCAATTATTAAATACATTTAAACCTACATACACGCTCAAAAAATGATATAGTTGAATTAAAGAAATTATTTTGTTAAGCATATTTTGCCAATTTGTCTGTGAAGTATATGAGTTCAATAAAATATTTCGTAAATATTTACACTTTTACTGAAACGTTTAATATGCTTTTACAAAATTAGTGTGTTGATTCAAATAAAAAACATCAACAATATGACAAAATGGTCAAATTTGAATCATATTTTGTTGATCTAACAAAACTATTTGTTTACTTAAATAACAACAAAACTGTTTGGTTGAATGAAACAAAATTTGTTTTTATCTACAAAATATTTCTGTGCATGTAGATATATATAGATTTTTTCAGGCAGCTTTTTTGATATAGTACATTTTATCAAATATGCACACAGAAAAAAGTTATATTAAACTATTAGTCTAGTATTCTAAGGATATTAAAACAAAAACAATATGGAAAATTGCTGTGCTACTAAAATAACTTTTCGAATACCATACAGTACTTTTAACTATAAGATATTGTAAAAATTGTTATAACATTTTTACACAATACAATATCCTATAAGAAAATGTACTATATCTTGTATGAAAATTAGCTATACATATAAGAAAATTTGCTAAAAAGATATATAGTAATTTCCGTAAATTAATTGAGAAATCTTCGCAGAATGCTAGAAGTATAGCAATTTACCTTATAAGTATTTTCTACGTGTGCGTTTAAGCAAATCGCGGTGCATATAAATATACTACATATGTAATATTAAAATACGTATTCACACACACAGAAATTATATAGTTGAATTAAAGAAATAATTTTGTTAAGCGTATTTTGTCAAATTGCTGTGAAGTATATGAGTTCAATATTTCGTAAATATTTACATTTTTACTGAAATCTTTAATATACTTTTACAAAATTAGTGTGTTGATTCAAATAAAAAACATCAACAATAGGACAAAATGATCGAAGTAGTATCATATTTTGTTGATCTGACAAAACTATTTGTTTAGGTAAATAACAACAAAACTCTTTGTTGAATGAAACAAAATTTGTTTGTCTCAACAAAATATTTCTGTGCGTGTATATGGTATATGTGATATATGTATTAGTCATATTTTTTACAAGGAACTTAAAAATGGTTATTAATATTAGTGATTTGATCAAATAAATACTATAGTAGAAATTGTCTTTATATTTTTAAAAAGGAGTAATTGTTCAATCTTATTACTATTTAGTTAATATCTAATAAATAGATACTATCAAAATAATTAATAATTAAAAGAACATAAAATGACATACCTAATGCTAAGTTTTCATTGTCTAAGTCAATTAGCTATTCAGTATAGAAACAGAAATGTGTTTCTCTCATGATGCACGATATGCACGGTATTGCACGCGACAAAGCACACACGTGCGTGAACAGACCTCAAATATATTCTAGAAGACGCGTTCATAGTAGCATAATCTTAGGGAAACTTAGCATGAAACCGCCGTATGTGAGGCAATAGAATATATATATGTAGCATTATATATCTACGTTATATCTTAGTTCCTCTGCACGTCATTCTATATACAGACATCTAAATTGCACAAATATTTCTTTTCTTTGCAATTGAATAATTTTACAAAAAATAAAGCTTGGAAAAAGATGTAAAATGAATTTTTTGTAAAAACTAATTTCAGCATTAATTTTATTAATTTAAAAAACTTTATAATAAGAAATAAAAGTACTTTAAATTATTTATTATATGATGTGTATTGATGGTTTGTTAATAGGATAATTTTTGTTAGAGTTTGTAATAAACAAAGTTTAATTTAAATAAGATTGACTGAAGCATGTAAATAATATAAATGTAGTACCAAATCATATAATTCACATGTTTTTCAATTACGTGTTTATTTTTAGATTTTAAACACTGAATCCGTTTTATTGAAATATGGACTTAGAATCCATACAATTATTTGTTTAGTAAATAATGATATTACCACTGATAATCCTTCTAAGGTTTTTAATTTTAAAAATTAAAAATTATTTAATTTTATTATATTATGAATTATTATAAATTATATCGCATATATTGTTCTATTTTATTTTATTACTATCTTTATCTTAAATCGCATAAATATATATATATATATATATATTGCAAATGGTCATTACGAGGACGCATACATCTGGCAACAGTGTAAAATAACTGAAAAATACCCCACCACGATCATGTACGTAAGTTTTGATAGATTTTATAAAGTGGGAAGATGGGGTATGAAGCTCTACCGCATCCTTTGTCACCTTTACGACAAACTTTTACAAAAATAATTTAACACACTCATGATTGAACGCCCAAATAATTTTATTTTATCCTCACAGGTGACGGAGGGCATGTATATATGTAAACAATCGATTGTTTGCAGATATAAGCAAACGGCACATGCAAGGTCACATCATCGCTAAACATTCGGGCCATCATTATCAAACCATCTTTTTCAGGTTGTAAGCCAATGACTGGGCCATGTATGGCGCATTAATGGGTCGACTATGGAATAAAAAATTGTGTTTGTAAATTTTTAAACATCATTAGGCCATGCATATTTGACGTTTCATCCAACGGTATTCCGAAGATCGCCTGATAGTTACTGTATAAGGACCATGCATGGCCTAATCGTTTTTTTCTACATATATATGTATGTAAAACGGTGCTTATCAGCCCTCCCGTTTAAGGGGCCCATAGGTATGGGGGTAAAATTTTTTGGAATGGGTAAAATATGACGGAGCACATCGTGCGGTCTTCGGTCACCCTCACAAAAGAATGATCCGCCCCCCACCCCCCCCCTCACACAAAAATCTAGCCAAACCCAAAACACGAGGTCCTACGGGGCCCAGCATCGTATTTTTCAGTTTCGGGCCAAAACCACCATTACACAAATTATTTTAGAATACTGCTTATAAGCCCCAGGGCTCACAACTACTAATTTTTTATAAAGTAGAGCTTGTGAACCCTATTTTACAGTGTTGCCAAATTTTAACAGGCTGACAAACGCGATTTAATATATTTATATATATATATATTGGTTTCAGAAAATGTGTTCTATTACAAATAATTAAATCGTTAAAAAAATGCATAATTTTTTAATTTTACAATATACAAAATCTGCATCCAAACATATAAAGATAAAATAAACGGGAATGCAAAATAAATACTATATTATATATGCAGATATACATCGTATTATTAGCTTTGAGTACACAGTTAACAAACATTCCAGAATGTGTATATGATTATTATATATACTCTACATTGCCATTGACTATTAAATCGTTCTATATATTAAGTAATATAGAGTATTCTTCTAATATACAAATATCCAACTAATAAAATATAACATATATTTAAATAATATAGAGATATTAGTTTTAAATTCATAATGTGATTCAATATAAATTGTTTTTTTAATCACATGAAACTCTCGGCTAGCGCCATTCATTAAGAACATCATGAAGTACTGTTTGAAACTACGTGTTACTCTTAATGAAATAATGTTTCCGATTATACGAACAAGTTCTTACACATGCTAATAATGATACCACATGTTTGATCTAGAGAATAGTTTTTGTTATATAATTCATCAGGAAATTTGTCTTATTTGTTTAAGCATTTACTATGCATACAGAGTAGAAGAAATAAAACTATGTAGTAAAACGAGCTCGATCGATTATAAAATCACATATGTTTTTTAGTTTATTTAAAATATTGTATGAATTTCTGAAATTATATATTATATTACGTATAATCCAAATCATATTTAATAAAAAATTAAATCATTTTACTTCCCTTTTTACTGTTATTAACAGTATACCAAAATTTTTGTAATTAGAATAAAATAAATTAATTAATAATAAAATCGCGCTTAAAATTAATAATTTGAAATAGTTTGTATGTAACATACATTAGAAGGGTTTGCGGTATACAACAAAATATATTTCACTGATGTTTCTCATAAGTATAACTTTGTAATGTACATTTCTTCATGCATGTCATTACAAAAATATGCTTAAAGTTATATATGTATAATGCGGAAACTAAAATGTAAAGGGTATGCAGTGCCTAGCATAAATGAAATGTAATTTTACGATTACTATAACTTTATGTATAGTGCGATTGAAAAATTCCAATGTCATAAATATCATAAATCCCGATACAGAAATGTAAAAAATAGTATCATTTGGATAAGAAATATTAGAAATGTTGATTGGCTATAACAAATAAACTCGGCTTTACGATAAACTTAAATTAGATTACTACATAGTACATATGTGCGTATATATATATATAATAAACGTAATACAATATTTACTACGTATTTTATTTCGCCGTCGTAATGCTCATTATTTTTAATGTTGTTCTCGAAAAGATAAATTTATTTACAATTTTCCAATACATAATTTGGTTTTATAATAAGACCTGTCCATAGCCATAATACTTATAATATAATTAAGTAATTTGTATTTATTTTTTATATATATTAAATGCATCAAAAACTTACTAACCTGACAAAATTAAGCAAAGGTTAACCTTTACCTTTGAAATTTATCTGAATGAAAGTAGCAACTTTTTATTATTAAATTTGTTAAACTCGTAAATATTGTCGTACTATATAGTCTTATACTTTTTATCACTTCAATTTGATGAATGAACAATGAACACATGCACTGCTAAAAAATATATAATACACGTGTCTTGTTTAAGTCACAAAGCGACTTAATTAAGAAGCCTAGGTGTCTTAATCTAATGGACATTATTATATATTAAGACAGCTGGTGACTTAAGTAAGTCAGTTTGTGTCTTAAAATCGTGACATCTAATACACTTTTTTGTTTAATTCATACAACTAAAATCGTAACTCCAAAAACAATGTTGATCTAAATTGAATTCTATTGTTCTATATATGAATATATCCACATCAATTATAATTATAGAACAGCTTTTTAACTGCAATAAAACGGATGATTACACAAAGAAAATGTATATATCCAACAATTTATTATATAATATATCAAAAGTAGGATATACCTGAAAATACAATAAAACTTATACTATATAATGTATTAAACATTTCAACGCGCACTATAATATATTCAACTTCTGTAGACGATTTAATAATAATAATAATCTTTATTTATAAACCGTTGGTTTATTTACCAACCCTAATTGACCCTAATTTAGGGCCATATGATACAAGTCGTTAAATTATATTATTTTTAAAATTAATATATTATATTATAATTCAGTAATTATCAATGTAAATAACTTGATTTTTTTTCTGTTAAAAACAGTACATTTTGACGATTTGTATCATATGGCTAGAAATTAGTATTATAAACAGTAATTTTTTGTTTGATTTAATTGTTCAATATATATTTTCTCCACATACATTTACATGATCCATTTAACGTTTTTAATAATTATTTATACTATATAATGTTCATATTACATTCTTTAATCCAATTTATATATCTACTAATTTATATATTATACCTTGTATTTAATGAAAAAATTGTGTAAAATTATAGTATATATACATATAAAAATTAATATATCAAGTTTCATTGAAATTTGTTCGTTTGCTTTAAAAAATCATTACATAAACGAAGTTTTTGAAGGACTTAAATCAATTCGATTTACTAATTCCAGGATATTGAAGAGGCGGGTTATATCTCTAGAGGGAATTCTCAACTGCCAATTCCGTGACAAATACGATAATGCTCCATGTTTGCAAATTTTAAGTTTACTCAGTACGCATTAAGGAAAACAAATGTAAAATATTAAAGTAGATATGAATATAGTAAATTATATTATATATTAAATAATGCATATAATAAATAGTTATATATACTTGAAATAAAAATATTAGAATATATAAAAGTGATATAATGTATATAGTTGAAGTTGCGAATATGAAACCTATTAACTAATATGAAATTTCTTAATGTATTTTTTTTAAACTTTTATTTGCGACTAAAGTATTGTATTATCGAATCTACTCATTTAAACTTAAGATCGTTGCTTTACATAAATATATTAATAAAACAAAAAGTATGCAAAAAAGATTTATAGATCTACAAATATTTTCGCACTTCACTTTTGTATTTTAAATTGTACAATTGCAATATATATCGAAATATAGTTATTATTATTATGTTAATATTTCTAAACTATAATACTTATACTTTAGATAATTGTGTAAATAAATAATACTAAAATGTAAAAGTTTATATAAATTAAATTGTATTTAAAAATGTTTTATATGAAACAATTTAATACGATTTGTTCTTGAAAATAAACAATCTTTAATAGTACACGTGACTAAATTTTGACGTAAAATATCTGACATTGTACTTTACTATTATAATGTTCCACGCTGCGCTTTTCAAGTTACACGAGAACGTGCTTCATTTAAATAATAACATAATATTCATTACTACATAGTTTGTTAGTATCATACTTTACTCAATTAAAACGGGGTTATATTTCTTCGAGTAGTATAACACATCATAATGTAATTAAAAGTACTTATTGCAATAAATGTTTATTTGAATATCCATATTTAGAAATATTATAATTTTTATTCACTTTAAACAAATATATATATATATATGCATATATATGGGTGAGTGACAAAACATATAATTATCAAACCACATAATCATGTAAAGTATATCTATATTCATAATGAATATAGTTATATAGTTTTCAAAATTATAAATTTTGCCAGTTATCTATATATATAGGTGAGTGACAAAATACATATGAGTCAAAATAAATACTGTCAACTATTACACTTTTTACATAATGAATATATATATAGATATGCCCTCTACCACCTTTGAGGTCAAACCCCATGTGGGCGCCTAGTTATGTGTTTGCAAACTTGTTTTTTTGAGCAAACAGGAAAAGCTCTCTTCTGCCGCCTTCTGGAAGCTAATGCACCCCCCCCCTTTAAAAAATCTAATAACACTCACGCACGAGAATCATAGGGGCCTCAGCATTATTATATTTTGCGAGTCTGTCCTCAAAAGCGTCATTATATATATATATATATCCACGTCGATTTGAAGACAAGCCTTAAAACTAACACTGGAAATTAACTTGATATTGCATAATAGTGAGAAACAAGATGACCGCTTGTCTTCAAAAGACTCATTAGGCAAAAATTATATTGATTTATTAGAAATCATCAAGTTAATTTTTTAATAACTATGCAGTTTTTGAATAAAATAAATCAAATAATCATTCAATTACAAATTATATATATTATATATACATAATGCTATCAAACTATACTAATTAGTATATAATTTAATATATTGTACAACAAATTATTCTAAATTTATATAAATACAAATTAAGTTTCCTAATGTAAGCATAAAATTACATTTTTTTGTAGTAGTAAATGTACGAGAATTTTGCTTACAACATGGATAAAGAAAAATTTGTCAAAGTTGCATTACTTATACCATGTATACATTTATATGTTACTTAATTACGAATAAATTACGTTATAAAGTATACGCAATTACTTAATTTATAAAAAATTCAAGAAATTGTTTTGTAAAGTAACTCTCAAGGTAAGTACCAAAATGTCTTTTACCTTAAGAATACTCTGTTTATTAATAATAAAATAAATCTAGTTATACGCGCAAAAAGAGAAACTTACACATATGCGATATCGTACAAAAAGATATTTTCATATAAATATAAAGACTTTCTTAGAAGATGTGCTCTCAAACGAACTGAAAACATTTCAAAGTTGTTGTTTGACAAATTTTCGTCGGCTCAGCTAATTTTAGACCGCGAAATTCCATCAGAGTTTTACTTTACAACATAGCTTATACCCACATCGGAATTTAAGTAATTTCAGTATTTTAGCAGAGTTGTACGTATTGCGCACGACAAAGCGCCTCGATAATGTTGGATTTGGTACCCGATCCACGCAAATGACATCGTACTTTAACATATAATAGTGTAGATTTTACTAAAAATAAGCAGTAACGCTGCTTCATTAGTCAGAACCACGCAACCGAATTGTAATTGGTCATGTCTCGCAATTTCATCCTTTTTCTTCTATCATCGTATATCGTACATTTAACTACTCATTCGAAAAGCCACCTGTATTAATAGATTATACGATGCTAGATCGAAATCACAATTACTGCGCGCATTTCAATTGATTTAGAGTCCTACATGATTTGCACTAGATATTGGCAATCATTTCGTAAAGGCCGATTGAATTCCGATTATTGTCGAACGTGACTGTTAAACGAATCTTAATATTTTTGCAAATTGTGACAATAAACTAAAATGCGAAATAAAATTAAAATTATTTTATTACATTAATCGTCAATATCCTTTTTACATGTAATAAAATAACGCGTATTTATTTTTGTGATCAAAATTATTATTGATATTAACGTAACACTTTAGTTTTCGTAATTTAAAAAAAAATAAAGTAAATAAATATTACTAAATATAATATAACAATAATATGACAATATTTGAAATTTTATATTTGTTTAAACTACTTTATATGTACTTACATTTTATATACATCAGATTTCGTCAGTTAAAAAATTAAAATTACTAGTTAATAATAAAATACTTTTTTTTGTACGTATAATTAGTATTTTTAAAAAGTATTTTTTATTATTATATATTTTACTTCTATTTCTGTATTTTAACAAATATAATTTGAATACGCAAACACATAGTTTACTTTGTTAATACGTATTAATTTCTTACTTTTAAACAAAATTCGTTCGCTATCAAGCCCACCATAAATATATAATATCATTTTTGAATTAACACAAGAATAAATTTCATTTAGAAAACGAATAATAAAAGTTCGAGAAAGGATTCTAAAGAATATGCAATAAGGTTTTGGCATTCTTTGGACGAAGTTTAAATAGCAGAAATAAATATAGCTTCTGTTCCATTTCCTCATAAATGGTTTAAGCATAGTTGAATCATACAATGTTTAGATGCGTAGGAAAATAAATTTCCTCCAACAAAGGATCTAAGATAAATGATTTATATAATACAAATTAAATTGTTTTTGAGAAAAAATTTGAAAATTATTTAAAAAAAAAAACTGTTTCACTATCTAGTTCTTCATTTATCAAGTTGGATTATTAACATTTTTTTCTCATCTTTTAAGAAATAGAAGTAGTATTCTATATATGAAAAATATATAATCTATACCAGGAAAATAAGAATTCATTTATTTAACAAAATTCAAAAATATCGCAATACGACGTTGACAGAAATAAAAATGAACCTTAGTATTGAATCAACTTTTGAGTCTTTTTCTACCTAAGAAGATTAAAAGTGACTACTTCCTTTTCTCAAATCAAAGCACCATCTAATTTCGTTGACCGAGAAAGAGAGCTAAATTAGGACAAGAGGTACGTTACCTACTCTTTGTAGTGTATGCTTTTATGCCTTTATTGCCAAACAAATTAATTACGAATTATACAAGATTTCAATTATTACAGAATTCTGTATATATATTATATCGGTGATGCTAATAAATATACTAATTAAGTTATCTAAAATATATTAGTAATATATATTAAATATTAAATGTTATTCAATGTCACATAAATTTTGAATTTATATATTATTGTAAATATACAATCTTTATCCTTTTACAA
>JABFQC010006718.1:0-10577 GCA_022817085.1 Psilanteris sp. ZL-2020 | reverse complement strand
GGGGGGGACGGGGAGGGGTAAAAGAGACAAATATTGGGAGAGTACCCAAACCAGACTTACCAGCACAGTTAGACAGTCACATTTTAGTTTGGCCCAACACATGAGGGAAAAAACAAATTAAAATAAGGCCCAAAAGTAAATGGGTAATGATCTAGTACTGGAAGTTCCAAGGGAACAGGAATGTTTTAAAAATTATGATTTTGACCAAACTAGATAATAAAAATTGGAAAGAAAAAAAAAAAAAAAAAAAAAAAATAACACTAGAGAGGAAAAAAAATTGCGACGTTTGCTCGTCAATAATTTATATACATTGTTTCATATGAAGCGTCAGCTTGATTTGTCGTATTAAATCAGTATTCATCCGGCTGGCAATCAAATTTGTTGCCGCGCGCGGATCGTAAAAGATCGACCCCGATGAAAAATGCGATACGCCATTCCCCGCTATTTATGGCTGATGGTACATTACCTTCTTTTTGCGAGGGAAGACGGACGCCAGTGGCAGCCGAATGGCATTCAAGATGCCCTTTCTTGCTTCCTTCTCCCTCGAGTCCTTAGCCGGGGTAGTCGGTTTCTCGGACGGGGGGTTTTGTCCCTCTTTCGCGGTTGCCCCGGCAGATGCTCCATCGTCGGCTTCCGTCGGCTTAGAATCGTCTTCCTGTAAAACCCAATCAAAATGCTCCTTAGCTTCGAGATTCGGATGGAAAAGTGCGGATTACTTTTGAGATAAGTTTGGTTCAAAAATTAACGTTCGTATTGAAATCGCGGTGTTGCGTGGGTCGAAAATACAATCAAAAGGAACGAACACGTTAATGCGAACGAAATATACTCCTTCGGCTCGGATCCTTGCTATCGAAATGCGGGCTAAAAGTTGACGCGAAGTTTGCTCAATTCGGTGCTCGCGAGACGGAGAATAAAAGTTGCGATTCCCGAATTTGGCAGCGAACAACGCGTATGGTACAACTTTCGCTTTTTTCAGCAATTACTGAATCGAGCGGTAATTTTTATGCGCATATTTTTCCGACGAACACAATAGCGTACTTTTGTAACGATCAAATGTCCCGTTTGTTAGTTTACAAATGACCAACCGTCTGACCACGCAACGTCATTTTTATGTACACGTATATATATATATATGGTAATAACAAAAATACTAAACCGGTACAATCCCGGTCGAATAAATCATGAAATTGTTAGATATACGTTAAGCGACTGTTTCGTATGAATTCGTATACCGTAAATGGTCGAGCCTAATTCGAAGCGTGGCTTTCTTTGCTTGAAAAAGCAATTTGGTTCGTATGACGGCATTGATGCATATGTCCTTGATAACGATACAACGTAACAACGATTCCGTCTTTCGTAGCATTTGGAAACGCATCGAAAAGTTCTCGTAAATTATCGGCAACTTGTTAACGACAACGACGGATTATACGCACGAATCTGGGTAATTTATTGCTATTGTTGCGACCACTTGTCACGCATTATTGCTTCACCGTTGAAAAATCGACGAGCGCGTGTATATTTCATTTTCTAATTATGTCGTTCGCCCGATGATAAACACGTCCAATGACAGATGTCGGGCATTAATTATTCCGTTTGCCGAGTAAATAACGGTACCGTCACTCGAGCGACTTGTAATTCGGTGCGCTTTACGGCAAACGTTTTAGGATTTCATCTTTCCGACGGTGCGCGGGAGTTATATCTTCGCGTGGGATCTAAGTGTCGTCTAATAGGAAATGCTCGACGACCAGGTGAAAACGTCTGTTCTCGGTTCATACCGAGAGTGGATCCATGTCAGGACCACATGTCAGAAACTAATATTATATATATATATATGCGCGTGTATGTACATAGTAATAACCGGAGATTATCACTCGACAGCTGATGGCATTCTTTGACTTTGAAAAGACACGATAACTTCGGACAAACGTGTAATTTGTGGAAAACAAACGCCGAAATTGTTGTTCCGGGGATTTTAATTAAATTTTACCGTTGTCAAATAAATCGCCGGGCGGACTCTCGTTGCGCAACACAAAGACGAATACGTTCGAATGAATTATTAACGTTTTATATATATATGTCATTTTTCCGAAGAAACGCGCGTTCTGGCATTTTCCCGTTGCCTAAGGTTTCATTTATCATGCCCCGGTCGTCCTTTTCTATGCTAATGTTGATTGCGTGTAAATTATTCATATAATAGATTACACGTAAGCGTATTGATTCGGTTCCACCTTAAGTATATGTTTATTATATATATATATATATTTGGAATGGAGTTTTAATTATGTTTTCAACCCACCTAATGCGTCAACGGTTTTTGAATAAGTTTCAATATGTCTAGCGTGCAATTTTGGTATCTATTTATATAATCTGCATATTGTTTGAACCTTCCGTCGAAATCATTGAAATTCATATTAAAAGCAATTTCCTGTGTTAAACGCGCAGTATGAAACATTGATTAGAAAATAAGATAAAATGTCATCTGTTCGTGAGTTACACAGGAGAGCCTTTATGTTAAGGATAAATTTGGTATTATATCCGCAATTTATTATATTTCAATAATAAATCCAAAAAGGAAATAGAATGTGAATGCATATATATATATGTATATATTGAGTTTGTATATATATATATATATATATATATGAGAGCAGATACCTCGCCTGACACTAACGCGAGATGAATATTTTCAACGGCGGTACTTCAATTTTCATTTCAGAAACTATTAATATCCACACCCCGCCGTAAATCATAACATCCACTCTTGACTTAATCTAATTGAATTAAAATGTGAACCGCGATATACGAGGTCTGTCCCTTGGACGACCGCAAATGTATATCATAAACATAATGAAGGCCCGCTTTGGTCGGTCAACCGAATCGATAGCACTCTTTCTAATTAAGATAAACTGGCCCGTGCCCAAACGGTCAATACCGTTTCCATAATCATCCAAAAATCTTGTCCCATCGATGGCTCTCGTAAACGCCGCGTTATACATATTACAGCAAACAAATTGGTTTGGACAATCGCTCCAAATTAAAATATCAAAAGCGCCGTCCCGAAGCTCGTCGCTTTCAATCAACGAAACGCGCATCGGAGTGTGGTTCGGACAGGTAAACGTGTGTATTATATATATTATTAATTCATAGAAATTACTGTCTGTTAAAAGAACTGTTAAAAATGACTGAAATGGGCAGTAAAAATAGCGGAATGTTTCGATATTTTTGTGCGAATTTTTTTTTTAATTTTTTTTTTTGGCGCACCAAAGGATCAGTTAAAATGATCGAACCAGCTTTAAAAGCAATTGCACTAAACAGCAACATTTTTATGTGCAATTTTTTTCCGCGTTTATGCATCCGCAGAATAATACAGCTTTGTTTGGAATCGTTTTTCTGGTTCAAGCGTAAACAAAAAAAAAATGAAACAAAAAATAATTCGTATACCTTAATTACACGATTAATACGTTTTAACACAAAACAAAAGCATAAATGCATCGCGTACACAAGCGTACGTTAAACGTATACCGATATACGGATAATGCAACAAATCGACTTGATTAACGTAATCATATTTATTGTTTATTGCGGTGACACGAGGATAAACACACAAACACAACTGCAACAACCTATGATTTTTTAGCCGTGAATATTTCATTCAAATGACCGCGTGGCTCTGCTATCGTTCCGTAACAGTATTATTAATATGCTCGCAATTTATCGGATTAAAGCGGTGAATTTGAGAAATTTAACAATAATTCAAACGCAGCGTAAGATACCCACGCGCACTACAATAACTCACCGATCGAACCGAACGAAATGAAGCGCACGGCAGGGCGTTCGATTAAAAAAAGTGATCCCGTTAATATATAATTAATTAATTAAAAAACGTACGCTCCGTTGGGCGACGTCCCTCGCTGACGCGCGATCGCGATATATATTCCGCCGGCAATTGTGTTCCTTTATATTTCTAATTGAATATATATATATATATCCTAAGTTGATTATACAATACCGTCGCGGCGCAAGTGCGCGCGCGAACCGTCATAAAGTGGTTCCATCGATTGAGTTATATGAAACCAACGTTTAATCCGACCCGCGCGCGTATATATATACACATACACAATTCATCTACACAATCTCCGTTGGATTGCTAAAATGACATCGCGACAAACGAAAGTCAAACATCCCCGCGAGTCTGCAATCAACCCGCGCTATCGTCGTCTCATCTCGATTTGCGTCTATCAGACGTGTAAATACGTTCGGCCGACGAGTTCGAATCAATGAATCCGTCCTCGGTCGCGCCCACGCGCGTCGCTTCAAAACAGCGGAACGTCTCGCGTGTCGCACGTGCGCGACTTTTACGACGCTTTGTGCGCCCCACGCACAAAGCGGACGAACGTCTGCACGGCGAGCGGAAAATGAGCGAACGACAGCGACAGCCCCGGCTAAAAATAGCGCCGCAGCGAAGTCGACGCTCCGGAAACGCACGTATCGAATCCAGGTGCGCCGTAGGCCCTTTTGTCCCGTTTTAGCGCTGGCCTTTCGCCTCCGCGCCGAGACGCCCTCGGGTCTATTTTCGCGCTGCTTATTTGTCGCCGCGCCGACGACGGCCAATCGGTGCGCCACGCGACCGACGTGCATAAACAAACGCGCCGATGCCGCGCGTCTTCGGCTGTCAGCGGCCGAACAAGTGCGCGGCGGGGCGCCCGTGTTTATTTCGCGTTTCCAACTTTCCCGGCGCACTTGTCGCCTTCGTCTTGGGACGGTTCTTTGTATGTCTTCGAGTTACTGGAAATGCACGCGTCAAACGGCGCGATTAAGGAGATTGGATTGAACGGAGAAACCCGCGGGTGTTACACTCACAGAAATTCCGTAGTAAACAATGGCATGAATTATGGTCGTTGAGCATTACGACTGAAGAGTGATCATTTTGAACACGTTTTGTGTTAAAATTTTGGATAGAATACACTGAGAGAAATAAATTACTATTTATTTACTTCTTTTGGAATCGTGAGAGAAAAATCAGAATATTTACTATTTTTCAAAGTAATATATTATGATGAAGGAGTGTTTTTCTATGTAAAAAACTTACTTTTCCCTTTTAAAAACAGTAAATATTATTCTTTTTCTCTTATGATTTCAAATTAAGGAAATAAATAGTAATTTTTGTCAATTATTTCTCTCAGTGTATATTAAATACACATACACAAATTGTATATTAAACTATATATATATATACACGTGTATGTGTGTATAACGTTTTCACGTGACCACTTTCGTGCTTCTCGCGATAGAATAAATAAATAAATAATATATATATCAAGCGAAATATATCGGATGCATTATACGTCGATACCAAATCAATTATACGTTCAATTAAGTCGTTCCGCGAGAGACACAAACGAGATAATTATTTAATGCGTGCGATGTTTGTGATAATAAATGAGTAATTCTATATATTCTCTTATTTGCAGCGTCTTATGTGTATTACGTTACTTGCACGTCCTTTGTCACTTTGTTTCGCAAACAGTAAAATTTGTTCAAAGAAATCGGACGGACTAATTAAAAGGTACGTTTCAAAGGCAGATAAGTTTTATTAATGCATTTGCAGTATAAATATATTCGCGTATATAAAAAGCAAGCAAATCTCGTCTTTGCTTATATATAAGTGGCGCAAAAAATTGAGGCGCATAAAAACATTCGCCGCTTCGTCTATCGTTATTTCCCGTTTTACAATCCGTGTTTACATTATTATTATTATTATTATTATTATTATTATTATTATTATTATTATTATTATTATTATGATCAACAATAATAATAACTTGGTATTATATGTGTGTGTATATATAGCAATAATAAGTATACGATAAAATTATAACGATCGCAAATCGCGCTTCGGGTAATTGGAATCGCGGTTTTTTGATTTTCATCGCATAACGCGTGCTCGTTATTCACTTAACTGTTACTTAACACGAATAATCATTTTTCTGTAATTTCACAAAAATTGTTATTCACGCGACGCGTGCCATTAATATGCCCTAACGCAAACTTAATTAACGGCAGTAATATACGGCGATGATACTTGTTGTGACAGTATGAAGCTATATATATATATATATATGTAATCTGCTAAAAACTGAATGGCCATTGGATATAATTAATTCCGATAAAGTAATACGATTCAATAATATGTATATATATATATATATATATATATATATATATATCCGTCTTCCTACGCACTGAAATTTATCTAAATCTGTACCTCCACTTTATCCGTCTCGGGCTTCAATAACGAAACAACATCCATTTTACAACATGATGTCACGCAAGTTTATGTGTTCGAGCCATCCCCGTCACACACGCCCAAAGTCAAAATAAAGCCAGCGTCGTTCAACAAATAATTTCTCGTTAACAAAACAAACGGAATCCACCCCAAACATACGCTAAGCAAATAAATGAGCAACCGGTATTCGAAGTCCTTACATTCCGCTAAATTATATATATATATATATATATAAGAAGGTGAACAAACAATATTGTTTCCGAGCTTTATGAATAATTCAAATTGAACTATAAAGAACTTCGTTTAACGGGAACAGTGAAATGTTAATTACAACAAATGAAAATTAAAATATAATTTTATAAATTTGAATCGCCGCGGCTATATAATAAAAATGCTAATTAACACTGAATGTTTTATTAGACCGAAGTTGATTTAAAAAGGTATGTAAAGGTGTGTATATATATATATATCGATATAGATATACACTGAGAACATTACCTTTGGAATATGCATATATATATATATATATATTTGATATTATAATCATGCGAATTGAATCATTGATACGGGACGTTTGTTCTATTTCCTTTAAATATTAATTTTATTTATTTTTGTATTAATTAACGCCACACACCAATTGCTTAATTCAATTGCAATGCCATCAAATTAGACTCCGTCGTTGGCGTACGTAAAACGCGTCGTTATTAAAGTTATTAACCAATTATATAAATAATTCTGCGCGTATCGCGATATCGTGGAATTTTATGCACCAAAATACGCCCAGATTCCAAATTCGTTCTTATTACTTCGTTGATTACATTATTTAACGTTATTTAAGATTCATTCGCAAGTAATTACATTTATAATATTCATTTAACGTTGAACGTCACATTTATTTCATTTACTCGTGAAATTCAGTTTCAGCAGTACATTTATATATGATACACGGACATATAGATATATGATAGCGGACTCTGTAGACATTCCATTCAATACCAGCAATATAACACGAATGTTAATTATTGTTGTTATTGTTACGTTTATTATATACTCTCATGCGCCGGTCTGAGTCGTTTTGCTCTTTGTGCTCCGGCCAGGAAAGATCGCGCGCGCGAGAACGCGACATAAGATCATTCAATAACCGCGCACACTCCCGAATTGTCGCTGTCTCGATTTTACGAGTTTCGCGGCGCGTCGCTTTTGCACCTCGACGCCGCGACGCTCTTCGACTCGTTGTTGTTGTTGTTATTGTTCACCGACTTTTGCAAACGATTGTTCAGAACGCGCAAAGTCAACGCCGGATTCACGAATCGAACTCTTCGGTTTTTTTCTCTTTATTTTTCATAAATCGTAAACTTTTGCGCCCACGCGAAACCGCGCGCGAAAGTCTGCATCTCGTATCTCTCTATCTCTCTCTCTCTCTCTCTCTCTCTCGGAGCCTCGCGCCCATCTGCTGCGCGCGTAGGTGCGAGGAACCCCGGCGCCTATCGCAAAAACGCATCCGGGTAATAAAAATGGAGATGAGCCGGGCAATTGGCGCGATATTCAATGCCAAGATTGAAACGCCAGGACACGCGACGCCGGAGCGCGCGTCTAAATTTGGATCGGCGCGCGAGCCATGTGCGCGGAGTCCTTCGACCGCTCGCACGCCACTCGAGGCGACGCCACCCGAAAAATCCGAGGATTCGCGTTCCGTTCCACGAGAACCTCTATCCCCGCGCGTTCCAACTGTTCGAGCCTGACTTACCCAGTAGCCAAGATCCGATTTAATCCGATTTATTTTGACCAAATACAATTTAAAATATTCAACTTTTTAAATTCGTTTAGTGTCCATTTTTACAATTAACAATTATTTGAATTGGAGAAGTCATGTATGAAATCGGAATTAAACATATTTTATATTTGTTGAACAAGTAATTTTAATTGGAAATGTAATTTTTAGGTTACTTCTTAAATATTTGAATTTAAAAATTAAATAGAGAAAACAATAAACTTTATCGGTCTGAATTGGTGTTTTTAAGATCAAGAAAATTAAGGAATGGAGAAAATGAGGAGTTAAAAAATGTAATTTTTGCAATTTAGCAATAATTGTGTGAATTTTAAATGTGAGTTAAATTGTAATTTATCAATTTGAATTGTATGCATAGTATTTTGCCAGGACATATATACAATTCATTAATTTTAAATCGGATTAAATCGGATCCTGGTTGCTGGATATCTCGCGGCCAGTTCGCTTCGACGCGAGCGCGTTTGTTTGTTTATTATTCTGTCTTTGTTCATTTCTTTATCCCCACCCCCCGTCTATTTTTATTCTCATTCGTTCTGGTTGCTGTGACTCGTCTTGTTTCTCGCGACCGCGAGCTATCAAGCGATTGAGATTACACGCAACACGGGATGTCGTACTTGCGAAATGCGTAAAAATAAAGCGACGCGCGTTCGCGATTGATTGATTTTAGAAACTCGTTTTCGGCCTTTGTAATCAAGCCGGAGCGTTTCACCGGTCCGTCGAAATGAGACTGCTCTGTAAAATCAACAACACGTTTCGCTTTCAGGCGGATGCGCTTTTAGCGCGCGGAGGTTTAGGCGATTTATTAGTCCGGACGTGGCGTTGTTGTTAGACAAGTGTGTATATGTTAATATTAATGTTATAATAATAATAATAATGGAGTGAGGATATTTTGCACTAAGAAAAATGAATCGTACATATGTTTTGTAGTAAAATAAAAAAAATAATGAAAGTAGCTGTATAATATATTTTAATGATAAAATATCTTAACGTATTACCGAGTGGAAACGTCGCATAAATAAGGTAATGTAAACGTAAAAATTGCATGAATATAAAAAATAACAAAATGTGTAAAATTTTAGTACTGTTGCAACGTTTAACTTGTATTTCTCTATATATGCGTTATACGTTCAGTTTGCTACGTTTTATTGATATATTTTCTTCAGAGTACATATATATGTTGCTAAAGAGATTGTTTTGCTATTTACAAGCTGCATTTTTACGCGCCGTAAAATGTTGCTTTGCGACAACTCACAACAGCGTATATAAGATTTCTTTGGCGTAATTTATAATGTAACGTATTTTACTCGTGCATATTATTATTTAATTGTCGACGTTTATTACGTATATTCCGACTGATCCGTTGTCTGACTGAATTATTACTTCCTGCCAATCTACTGAGTTGATTGTAAATATATTTATATATATATATATATATATATATATATGTGTGTGTGTGTATATGTGTGCGTACCTGAAACGTTTTCACTGCATTTTTACTTTGCAATGGACGGCTCATTAAAGTTTAATCAATAACGTGTTTATCGATGTTTGATTGTGAAATAAAAAAAAAATAAATAAATAAACAATACAAAATAAAATGAAAAACCTCGCACATCGGGATTACAAATTGTTTTAATATCTATCGGGCGAAATTTGTTTTTATTCGATTATCGATTTTCTTCGGCAATAATCGCAATCAATAAATGCCACTTTCCTGTTGTTAACAATCAACATTTTTTACCAGATTTTTTTACGACTTGGCATTATTCGGAATAATAAATCTCGTTTATTCGCCAAAAGCATATATATATATATTTATTCTATTCTATAGCTAATAAAAATACAATTCTATTAATCAACAATTTTCGACCGTCATCGCGGATTCTCGCAAAAGTTTGCGCATAAACGAATAAATTAAAAATTGAGTTTATAAAAATTAACAGCGTATAATAACACGGTTATCAGTGTTTTTCCCTTTTTCGCCCTCGCGCCGTCTTCCTTCCCTCGTGCGAGCGGCGACCGAAAGTATCAATTTTAAAATCTAATTTGTAAGTAATCATGCCATAACTTCGGGTATTCCGCCGCGGGAAGGTGTGAATGACTGATGAACTCGGCAGTTTTATGATGAATGAGATAACATCACCTTTCCACATTTTGCATAAATACAATTTTGAGATCGCGACAACCCCAATATGACGTTTCTTATCAAATTCCCCGTCCCCTTGCGCGTAATAACGAATTCATTGAAATATTAAATAAACGACCATTAAATTCGCGCCACTTAAAAGCACGCACACATATACATGTATGTGTTTTTTTTGTTTATTCGGCACACACGATGTAAATTATTTATCGTTTTACATATACAAATACGCATATATACATATAAATTTGGCTAACGGCAGTTTCGAGGACAGGAAGCCATTTTGTTTACTATTTAAACAATGTTATTGTTTATGCGGGTGGCAGTTTCGAGGACTGGGCTCGAAGTAACAAATTGGT
>JABFQC010006717.1:0-10578 GCA_022817085.1 Psilanteris sp. ZL-2020 | reverse complement strand
ATTGTTTTTGTTTAGGCATGTGTTTTTTTGTTGTAGTTTTTTATTTTTTTTTTTTTTTATTTTTTTTTTTTTTTTTTTTTGTCGAAAGGAAATTGACGCACTTTTTTTACTAACCACATAAATTATGTTGATCCACACAATAGATTTTTTTTCGTTGCACGCGTGTTTAGGTCGAGACACGTTGAATGCCTTTCATTAGTCGTTGCAAATTGAATGATTGTTAACTTCAATTCGAAGCTAAATTGCTTAATCGTTTGAAATCAATATAAAGAATTAGTTGAATTACGAAGAGTGTACGAAAGTATAAATAAAGAGCTATGAAATTAAAAGCATATTGACAGCAATACTTTAATTTGTGCCGAACGAGGGAAATGTGTTAATCCACGTATATATACAGTTTACGATGAAACGTAGATAGCAATTCACGAGAAGAAGTTTCGAGTTTCTCAACTATACCGTGTGCGATGTTGCTCCCGAGTTCGATATATCCTCGTATTAAATAGGCTCTCTGTGAAGAGGCAAACCGAATTTAGCAAAACTTGGTGCAGCCAACAAGATAGGATGGCGGGCACCGTGCAAAAGAAAGACGCAAGAAAACGCGCGCACAAAAGGCACCAGGTATCGACGTGTAACAAAGACAAAATGAGAAAAGTTGATAACGACTGGGAACGACTTTTCTTGTCAAATATTGTACGTGCTAAACGAATGTTTAATTAATGGTTCGGGCTTTGATTATGCTATGATTATAAATCGAAAGAAAATGAACTTTCGGTAATTTGGTCGGAAAATGTAGCTATGCCTGATCGACGAAATACCAATCCCTAAACTAGTTTGACATAATTAATTCAAGTTATATTCGTAATTAATGGCTTGTAATTATATTTTATTTAACTATTTGTATGAGGCAATAAAACTGAAATTTTAATCGAATTAATTAATTTGTCAAAGTAAATCTGGAAAAAAAAATTAATCTTGAATTTCAGTTTAATTAAAGTGATTTAATTAAAATAAGTATTCGTATTTTTATCACTGCAACGGAAAAATGCATTTAAGTGTTATTTTAAATCAATTTAAAATATATTTTTAAAATTATCTTGAATTGAATAAGTAATTGAGTTTTCGTTGCATTTCGTTGTTTTTAGTTCAGAAGGTATATTTTATGATTACATATATATATATATTCATATGTGTGTGTGCGTGTGTGTAAATACGGTTATAAAGTATATAGAATCTTCAAAATATACACGTAGAAAAATATTCCGTCAAAAATTACTAAAAGTTCAGTAGATATTATTAAAAATACAGTAACTCATGGACAAAACAAAAATTCAGTCAAAAAATACCGAACTTTAACAGTAAACACTGACGAATTTTCGGTATATATTTACAAACTTCATCTATGTTTACTGAAATTTTGTTTTGTCCGTGAGTTATTATATTTTTAGTATAATATTTACTGAACTTTCAGTCATTTTTAATGGAAATATTTTTCTGCGTGTATTTGGATCTTATTTCTTAAAACATTTATTCAGCAATATATATTAATGATTTGTATTACGAAGCGTCAGAATTAGTCGAATTCAAGAAGAGTAATTGATTATATATTTGTACAACGAAATAAATGTATATATATATATATATTACTCTTGAACCATTTACAAAATGAAGAAAAATTTAAAATAGGGAAAACAATATAATATATATGTTATTGAATATATTATCTTCATAATGATAAATACATAATATATATTTTGTAAAGTTTTGAAACGCCTATTATTTAGTTAGTATCTGTATACATATATACCTTATACAATAAAATGTTATGGTAACATAATCTCGCTGTAAATGATAATGTAGAGAAATAAATCGCATGCACCTATCTGTATATGTATGACACATTAAATGTCCCAAATATTTCAGAAAAAGAGTTATAAGTATATAAATTATACTTATTTATTTTGTAAAACACCAAGCATATATTTGTTACTGCAAACAAAAAATTTTCGCTATTTTTTCATTAATGGATTTAAAAGTTTCAGGTCCATAAAATTTACTCCACAAGGTTGTTGAAAAATGTTATAAATTGTATGATTAATTGTCATTTTTTTGTCATAAATCTGTCCCTGCAAAATATTTGTCGCTTTTTGAAGAAAATATAGTGCGCGTTGTATTCCACATATATATAGTAATATATGTTTTAAAGAGTATCTGGTTAACAAAATACAATAAAAGAATATAATATATTTTCTCAAGCTTGACTATATTCCGTTTTTTCCTTTATTTTCATTTTAAATGTTTACACGTAAATTATTTTCAATTTAATTTAAATAGCTCACGTACGTTATATCATATAAGTTTGATATTTCATTAAATATTCAACAGATAAATTTTCAATTAGATTTATCAAACGCATTTTGTTAGACAAATTACAAAACAAGAACAGCCAAGTTTTACGATACAATTATTTTACAGTCCATATAAAGTCATACGTAGACGATATTTTATATACAAAATACTGAAACGGTGATATATATATATATCGCGTGCGTCCATTAATTTATTGTAGTACAGAATTATAATAATCTAAATAAATTATAATCATTTTGTTACCATGTAATAATCGTGTACCACACGTGGTGTACGTTCAAACATATTTGTTTATTTTTTTTTTGTTTAAGAAATAAATTATTAACGCGTTAAAACTCTTAGTGCCATTATAATGCATTGTGCGTGCGATTCTTGAGTAACTTTGACTATGGTTAATAACTGCGGATGAGTGGCGTTCGTTAAAAGCATCCATTAAAATAGAAGCACGAAAATTATTATCTTTGAATTATTATTAAACGCACATTCAATCGCCCAAAAATAACAATTGCTTATTCAAAGGAATATTACGTACATTCACGCACGCACATTTACACTGTTTACAAATGATTTACAAATACCGGCATCGAATTGAATTTGACATTTGCATTTACGATTTCATGTAAATTTCTTTTTTACGCGCAGCAAACATTTGTGTTTTTTTTGTTTTTGTTTTTTTTTTTTCATTAATAATAAAACGTCGAAAAAGAAAGTGAACATTCTTTTTAATACGAACGGCAATAAAAATCGTCCATTTTTAGCGCACACATTTTCACGCGTCCAGAATTCATATGCAAAACAAAAACCATCTTAATAAAAGTGCAAAATAACTGCGATTCGAACTCGTACCATGACGAATCCATACCGAGATGTGACAAAATTTTCCGGCGACGCGTGCCTATCGCTATCAATCGTCCGACGTTGCCCGTGCGTCTTCTAATTACGGTTAGGGGCAGAAGAGAGCGAGAGAGAATGTGGGAGAAAAAAACAGCTAGACGTGGAAAAAGTGATTTCGAGGGAGAAATAAACTCGAACTGGCGCGATGCCAGCCACGTACGGACAAAGAGATTACAAAAACAAAAACAATGTTCGCGCCGTTCATCGGTCAGCGATGCGATTTCTAGATTGACGCCAGGGCTGTACGAATTAAAGGACCTTTACAAACCAGCTGTCGTACGATTTATGCGCTACCACTAAACCGCGCGATCGATTGCACTGAATGACTTCGTTGCGCGCATATATTGCTGGCCAATGAAGAGCCGCGTTTTATTTTTATTGCGTTCGGTAATCGTCGCTCGTAAAATCAAATGCTTTGTGAAAGATCGAAGGAAAGTTTCAAGCTCGTGTTTTGTTATTGATATACAAAAAGTCCCGTTCGGTGACGCTGGTGCGACCGTGATTAATGTTAATTTGAAAGCTTCTTTATATATATATATATATAAATTTGTGCTCGTACCACGTGACCATTGCAATATTGTCGCTCATTAAGGCGGTCGTAGAATCTCGGTACAAATGACTTTGACGTTTCTGCGCGAACAAATCGTTATCGGGGGTGCGACATTTAATTAAAAGACATAGTTATTTTGTACAAAGTTTTCGTCATTAATAACAAATTAAGATCGTAAAATGAAGCAGTCTGTTTTTGTATGCAACCTTAACATAACAATCATGAGTTATAACAGGTATACATACACTTCAGTTTTAATCAAGAATTCACGAGCGCTTCGCTTAATATTCTATTTACTTAATCTCGTAGTATATAACTTAACGTAAGAGTTCCTTTTATTATCATAAAGCTCCGTAATGAAGCAACGAAAAGAAATCAAAGAAGTTACCTTCTTTGAGTTAAATTGAGCAATTTAACGATGCTTTGACCGTTGCTCTGTATCAATGATGACTTAATGCAGCTCGAAAAACTGGTGACAGAATCGGCTCACATTTTGATTCACACAAGTATTTAAATCGCGAGAAATTGTTTTTTTTGTTTTATTATGATGTAAAAATTGTATTTCAAATGCGTTACAAAATTCCGGAAAGTAAATATTCGTTACTAATCAAATGTAAAATTATATCACTGAAAAAAATAATCTTACACATTTTACCAAACTAGATAACAAAAGGAGGAAAAATAAACAAAAATGTAAATAATATAATAAATTACGGTCAAACATTTCTAAAATAATGTCAAATATTACGAAACAAATAATAAAAACAATGATATCGTCTAATGTTTATTTACATTTTTACTCACTTTTCCTGCTTTTATTATGTCTAGTCAAATTTGTAAGAATATTTTTTTCAGTGTATATGTTTAAGTATTATATAATAAAGTAATTTAAACTGGAAACTTTGATCGCGCATTTGTTGTTGTCGATTTTACAACGTGAAATATGCAATTTGTTATCGAGTCAACTTCCCCGGTACATCTGCTGCACTCAGGCATTTTGATATTCGATTAATATATTTCGATGCAAATATTTCCGGTAGAATTAATTTTTGTTGCTTGTTTAGCCTTTTGAGGACACGCGGCCATCTTGTTTCCGATTTACGTTAAATATTTTACTTGCAAACACGTAACTAGGTGCCCAAAAGGGGTTTGTCTTCAAATGTAACATTATATATATATAATGTATATATATATATATATATATGATCTATTCTTTATTCGAATGCCCCGCTCGGCTTTATAAACTCCCTGCTTTTTATTACTAATTTTTATTTTATATGTTAATTCGTTTGATGATAAGTCATTTTAATCTGGTAACTATGAATTTGATGTATGCAAATTTATGCCGGCGCGTAATGAAATATTTCCGGAAGTTTACCGCGTAAATCAATACGTGTAGTTTTTGCGCCATTTTTGTTGCCACGGGAGTAAATTACAGTTGAATAAATAAATAATATTTTCGTCATACCTAGCGCCAAATTTGCAAGAATTCCGTAACGCCGGCTATTTTCCTTTGTAATCCACCAAAATCCTCGTTCCAGTGTATACACATAAATGAATCCTGACATCGCGTTCCGCTCGTCAGTACTGTGTCACAACTCTTGTCCGCAACTCCAAATTCGGCCGAATCTTTTTGTAATTCAAATTCGCGGGGTATACATTCCTTGCATTTTAATTACCAAGTTTTCGCAGTCGGCTAACATTTTAGGGAAGTTGTTTGCGTTGTTTGCACTGGAAACACGGCAAACTTCGTTATCCTTTCTTTTTTGAAACACCCGTTTCTTCTTAAGTTGGAGTAAATAAAGAGGATATATGGCATTGCACTCGACAACTGCACGGGGTTATGAAATATTTCACACTCGCTTATATAGGGCGGTTCGCTCCGACTCTTTTATCTCCCGGGCGTACTGACGAATTTTTATTTTACCGCGCTTTTCATGAAAAGTGCAATAATCAAAGTTTTTTTTTTCCCTTTCCTTCTTTCTTCCTTTTTTGCGATATTAAATTTGCCAAACAGATTCCCCGCGCATTTTATCCAGCTTCGGTCGGTGTTGTTCCTTGCCGTTATTATTTAACGCGCAGTCCAAAATTGGGAATAATTTTGTGGTTTTGTGTCGTCTCGTTACACGGTTATTCAAATTAGAGCAACGCACGCCGGCGAACGGAAATAATGCGCCGCGATATATCATTGTGGCTCGAAGCAAAAATTTTGCCAACATAGTGTCGAGTACGGGAATTCGCTCGTAATTGACAGGTACAAATTATTTAAATGTTACGCAAGTATGCGTTAATAAAAAGACAACAGTTTGAGGTTATATATAGGCAAACAACGTCAATACGAACGCACGCAGACGACAATTGGATTAAAAATTATGCAGGTGGTTCGGTAAACATTATTAGACGCGCATAAAGCAATTCAAGGACAAAACAAAAGTTCGGTCGAAAACAGAACGTTTTTGGTGCTGTTTACAAACATTCATCATTATTTACCGTCCAGGTCGATCATTGTTTAGTTTGACTCATGTATGTGCAACATGAACTATTTATTGTTTCCTTTAAATGACGTGGCGCTGCTTAACATAGCATAAGCGATAGGGAAACGTAACCTTAATTCAAATCAAAACATTACTTATTAATCAAGAAAATATATTTTTTTATTATTTATATATATACATACATAATATATTTTAATTGTCAGAAAGTAATACAAACATGAGAAAAATTATATATTGATATGATTGACATATATAGGTTATGTTTCTTAATGTTCAATTCTATGTAAATCAGCGCCATCATGTCTCATCATTTAAAGCCTCAACTACACCCATAAGAATTCTATTGCAGTTTCATAGCCATGGTTTGAATTTGTTTTGTCCTTGTTGCGTTATGATTAATAATATTTACCGAACGTTGGTATCAATTTTGACGGAACATTTTTCTTCAATAAATAGCCTGACAATGATCTTGACAAATCATTAATAAACTATTAATGTATTTATCGGCTTGAATTATTATTAACGAATCGTTACAATATTTAAAAAATGACGCGACTTTTAATAACAGTTCAATTGCACGTTATAAACATATTTTGTGAAATTTGTCAGTAGCGTGGCGAAACAAAATTTGGATTAATTTTCTGAAAACATTTGGCATTATCAAATTATTATTTCCGTTTGTAATTGTTGATATAATCGCATTTGCCGCAAAATGATTGGCAACGAAAAACGTTGACTCGTTTACTCGCTTAATTTAATATAGTTTATTTAACCGCGTTATGCAAGTCCATTTCATTTCGACGCCGTAAGCATCGCTGCCACTTATTCAACGATTAAATTAATTTTTTCTACGCCTTTCACACAATTTACGTTTCCAAGTCGGTCGATTGATCGCTCGCTTAAACGTATAAGCGCGTTTGATTCTTCCAGAAGTGCAAAGACCAGTCATTGTTTGGAAGGAGCAGTTCAGTCGAATGGACATGTTCGCGCGAACGTATACAGATGTTCGATAATAAATGAACTTTTCACGCAATAAAAGGAATACAAAGTGATTGTTTTTATTGTTTTTTTTTCTATTCACACGCAATAAATTGATTCGACGCGTTTCAAAATGAATCGACTCGTTTCGAAATTAATGCTCGTGTTGTGAAAACAACTTAATTCGGTATATCAAACGATTTATTAATAGTATTCTAACTGATTCGCGTGGTTACAGGCTTACCACCGTCCGCTCAAAACAAAACGTAATTTCTTTCCATCCGTAATCCGCGCGCTCGACTGTACCTTTCGTTGTTTCGAAAGTGAATTTTCATTCCACGCACAATGGAATTTCATTGAGTTTAATACATCTGTCCATTATTTACGCGTTGACTTTGCGAAATTTGCGCGCAAGTTATAAGATTGCAAATTCAATTTGATCGCGGCTACCGAGCTGTTTTATTGGTAACCGTTATCACCAGATGTCGCGTGTAATTAACGCGTGAAAGTGTATCGTGTTTGTAAACATTATAATACGGATAAGTTTTTATTGTGCATGATTTTCGGCGTGCCATTGAGCGCGGTGGCGCGTAGTTGGCCGCTGGCCAGCGCGGAAACATTCCGATTTGCGGCATATATTCGCAAAGCATTTGCCACGCTTCGCAACACGCTCTTTCGTATCGCTACGCGAGAGTTATTAATCAAATCAAACGATCTTGCGACTGTAGAGTCTGCGGTTCACCTGACGTTTGAGGTTATGGTGCAGCTCGCGCCGCTGCCGATGCATGTTTTTGTGTTTCGGAGCGTAGGCTAATTGCACGCCGTTCGATTGGTCCGGCGAATCGTCGTGGAATAATATATATAAAGCGGGTCGGGATTTATATTAGCGGTACAGTCGGTGCGCCCTTTGTAACAAAAATGATGTCAAAGTATCAAAAGGCAATCAAACGCGCGGAAAAAGGGACAAGGGTTTTAAGTTGACCGAATTAACTTGTAATATATTTCCGACGCGGTTCTGGTTATTAATGGTAATTTCTGGCTTTGTCAAATTTTTCATAAAATGTTTCGTCATAAAAGTCAGACCGTAATATGGAAACAGTCGTATCCGGACGACTCGCTTGCGAGAGGGTCTTTGACGATTCAAAAAGTCGAATAATGTAATTTTTGACTTTTATTCCTGTAAGGATGCTGGGGCAGTTAAAGCGCGCCCATGCACGTCTCTGAAGTTAGCGAAGTCTCTGTGACCGAATAAAAAAGATGACTGAATAATAATTTGTCTAAAATTATTATAGGTGTGCGTTTTTTTGTCGCGATTTATTTAATATATATATATATATATATTAGTATGAGAAAAATTAAGTATGAAAAATTACTATTTAAAAAATAATTTAGGTTTATAAGCAATCATCAAATTTACTATTTTTAACAGTAATATTTTCAGATAAAGTCAAGAATTTCTATATAAAAAGGTTACATTTGTATATAAAAATAGTAAATTTGACGATTTGTTGCTTGTAAATACAAATTAATATTTTAAATATAGTACTTCTTCATACTTAATTTTTCTCAGTGTATAAAAAATGCTCGTCACGAACAATTCAGGTTATTTTCGGGAAGTATTATTATTATTATTATTTTTGTTCATTTCACCATGGCAATGGCTTCGTTGACTTTAGAGAAGTTGCACACGAAACCTTATTTGACTCGGTTGGCTTAAAAAACCGCCGATTAAAATTGGCCGATATTCGTCAGAATCGACTATATCGGTATTTATATATATATATATTTAAAATTTAATTATGTTATTAAGAATAACAGTCGAGCGAATTTATATTCCGCCATTTAGATGCGAGTTTTGAATTTTATTAATTTTGTACTACTCAAGGAACTGAAATATTAAAGGCATGTATCTTCGTTATCCTATTTGAGTCTGTACCTTCCTGAATTGGAATAATAGCTGCAGATGTCTTTCAACTAAGAGTCCATCAAAACTAAATAACGCGATGTAAAATAAGAGATGTCACGTTCATTTACATTTTTTCTTAAAATTCAATGATTCTATGCGACCTACTTCGTATTTTTTCATGCCTGGATCGACTTTTGAGCCACGTATTCGACATGCATTGCATGTTCCGGAGCTTTTAACAGTAGATAAATATTTCCTGACGCGGTATTCTTTTTTCCTTCAACAACGCATATTATGACGAAACCGTGAAACGCTGTAACAATCGATCCTAGTTTTGCATTTTGCCGAAATTTTAAGAAAAAAGGGGAAAAAAACCTAAAACGATCGCAAAAACGCTAAGCATTACGGACCTTTTTTTTATCATTCTCCGCGTCGTAATTAATTAAAATAATTCGTTTTAATGTTAAAAAGAAAAGATGAATATTTTGTATTAACGAAGCACTAAGTGTTAGCCGCAAAAACGCTAATACCCAATTCGCTTAAATTGCAAATTTATGCAAAATGTTGTTATTAATCTAAATTTCGATCGGTGTTTATTCGAAATTAAAATGTCAAAGTTGCATTTCCTTTTTTGTCCCGCTGTAAGAGGTTTGTGATAAATTAATGAATAGATAAGTTAAGGTTTTTCTCGCGCTTGTATCTTCTTGATCATTCGTAGGACTTTACTAAAAGTTTACAAATTCGTTCCATTTAAGGTTTCGATCACCGCATTTTCCGTGACATGTTTGAACATACGTGAATAAAACATACGCCGTCTTTCGCGTGTACGAATCACGTCACTTTAATGCTCATTGAATAATACATGTCATCCTTTCACAGGTCAGACGAAAAAAATAATAACAATAAATAAAACATGAGCATTAATTAATATTAATTTTTAGATTGTAAACAATGCAAAGTTGGTATGAATTTGCATGGTTTTGATTTATGTATCTAATATATATATATACACGCAGAAAAATGTTCAGTAAATATTATGAAAAATACAGTATCTCACGGACAAAACAAAAATTCAGTCAGAAAATACCGAACTTTTACTGTAAACAATTTACTTTTACTGTAAATTTTCGGTATATATTTACAAACATTCATCAATGTTTACTGAAAAGTTCGGTAATTTCTAACTGAAATGTTGTTTTATCCGTAAGTTACTGTGTTTTGTATAATATTTACTGAACTTTCATTAATTTTTAATGCAACATTTTTCACGTATATTAAGTTGGCAGCGCCCATGTAGCAAAATAAAAAAAAAATAAGTGGAGAATTTAAGGCTCATTTAAGGCTCATTTAGTGCCCCATTCCCGAATTTAAGGCTCCATTATTTTTAT
>JABFQC010006716.1:0-10579 GCA_022817085.1 Psilanteris sp. ZL-2020 | reverse complement strand
CGGTAATGGCCTATGAATAAGGGGAAAAGGTTTTATATTTAAAAAAATATCCTTTATTATAAAACTTAAATATGTAATCTAAAGATTATTCTGCTGGCGCCTGTCGCAGAGCGGCTTATCGCACTTGAAGCGACTTATCGCGCTCTTTGTCGGCTTGGTTCTTGATATTCGCCGAGAGTATCCGCGAGGATATCGCCAAGGTTAACGCCAGTGTCCCTCGAATTGAGACATATGTTCTTGGCCGTTTATATAGGACCCAGGGGGACCTTGACAGGTTACGTAACTTCGTGACTCCGCACCAATCAGAGAACAGGTGCTCTGATTGGCCGCCGTCACTCTTGATCCGCCGGTCCGTTTCAGCGCGAGGAGTCTGGCGCTTCATGTTCGGATAACAGGGGAACTGGAGGGCCTATACTGAATGCCGCACAGCGATGTCCACGCTCGGCGCAATGCTTCGCGCTCGTATAACGTTGCTTTGTTCGGCACGCACAGTGTATCGTCGTTGACGCATTGTTGTTCAGCGCGCGATGAGTGGTTTGGTGAGCGAAGCATTATTCGGTGCATCCCGAGCGTCTTCGTTCTTTGTTCGAACGATCGCATTGTTTACGTTCGCTTTGAAATCTTGTATAGTAATGTAGTGTCTTGGATTTTGTTTATGTTTTAACTGGCTTGATTCCTTTCGGTATGAAGTCATCTAATTATTGTGTATTATTAGTTGTGTTTGCAAATTATGGGACTTGATTCTTGACAGAATCAAGACAGTTTGTATTTAATGTTTTTTACAGGTTATGTCAATTCCCCCCTGTTTTAAAAAGAAAACACTAATAATTTGGGGATAAATTAATCGGATGGTGTATTGAATGAAAACTTCAATTTTTGTTTAAGATATTTTCGATGGTATTTTTGTCCGTTAACTACGAATACTTGTTCTGAAAGTTTGTCTTGGATTGGGCAAGGACCTTCTCATTCGTCGGTAAAGCCAGTACAGAATTTATCTGTGGCCTTTGATAGTGGATAGTTTTGAACATAAACCAGGTCATCTTCGCGGAATTGTGTGTCTGGTTGTTGTAATTCAGGTGGAACCACGTTTTCTGATTTTGTGGACTAAATGCGCCATTTCCCTGGTCGTGGGAGTTTTTTTCCCAAGAGGATTTCACTTCGCGATTGCTGAGTGTTTTTGTTCGTGCGATTTCGCAAGGTGTATACGATTTTTGGTAGATGTTTATCCCAATTGTTGTGTTTTTCACCCTGTAAGAATAAACGCAAACCCTTTTTGATCTCTTGGTTGCATCGCTCCGTAGAATTAGCGCGTGGATGGTAAATTGGTGTTGTCCATACCTCAATATCCCAATTTTTTAACGCGATTTTCCATTTTATGCTAGAGAATTGTGGTCCGTTGTCGGCAGTAATGTCGTTTCCACTAGCGGCACGGAAATCCCTCTACCCCCACCATAACTTTCTGAACATTTAAATACATTGTAAATATGTCACGGTGGGAGTTGAGGGATTTCCGTGCCGCTTGTGGAAATGGAATCACTGGTTGTCGGTAAGTATTGACTTTGGAAATCCCCAACGCGGGAATATGTGTTCCTCGATAATTGCCAGAATGTTATTGGTTTCGGAGATGCTTATAGGGAATGCTTCTACCCATCGCGAGAATATATCAGTAATGACTAATATAATTTTTTTGCCTCTCGCGGTACGCGGATACGGTCCCATTAGGTCTAAAGCTACATTTTTCCACGAATGTGTAGCAGTGTGAGGTTGTTGCGTGTAGTTAACTTCGCTTTTCCCAGACAGACAGTCTCACAGTTCGTTTTCGACAGACAGACCTGACAGGAAAGTACGCACTTTCTAACGTCAGCGAAAAGACCTTTCCAGGTGTATTTCTTATGAATCGCGTTCAGAGTTTCATTGACACCTGGATGGCCGGCTAGATCGGAGTCGTGGTGCTCCCACAGAACTCTCGACGAAGAATTTTTGGTACGAAAAGTAGATACTCCTCTTTGTTTCTTTTGTAAAGAATGTCGTTGTGTACGCGATAATTGGTAATTAATTAATTAATTATCGAGAAGACTTTTTTCGATACGCATTTTAATTTTTTGTGTTGTTAATTCACGCCATCTACTAACGAGTGAGATAGCTTATGTATCGTTCTGTTGCTCGGTTAAGATATCTGCGTGTAGTGTATTGCCTTCTACCATAAGAACTGTTGGTAGATTTTAGGGCATTATTCGGTTTACATCGTCTAATTCTTCATGTTCGATATTGTCGGGATCACGAGACAACGCGTCTGGAAATTCATTTTATTTACCTGGGCAATGTTCAATTTGGAAATTGAATTCTTGTAATAAGATAGCCCATTGTGTAAGTTTGGCGCGTGTGTCTTTAAGTCCATTTAGCCATGTCAAAGCTTGACTATCGGTTCAGAGGATAAAGGGGCGGTCTTCTAAATACCGACGGTATTTTTTAATTTCCAATATCACAGCCAAACATTCTTGTTCGTTAAAGTGATATTTTTGCTCGTCACTCCTAAATTTCGCACTGGCCTTCTTGGTAAACGACGGCACCCATACCATGTTTTGAAGCATCTGTTTGTAGAATAAATGTGCGTGTCGGATCTGGACGATATAAGTCGAGTGTGTTATTAAATAATTGTTTGGTCTTTTCAAAAGCTTCGTCGGCCTTTGTTGACCATTTGAAATTTTTATTCCCAATAAAGTCGGTTAGCGGGGTAGAAACAATAGCTTAATTTGGTATGAATGCGCTTAACCAATTACAAGTCCCCAAAAAAACCTTTAAATAGCCACGAGTCTTTTAGGTAAAGCCTTATTTATAACAACATTTAATATTTATGGTAAAAGGAACATTTTGTAACATGCATTAAAATGCAATGTTACAGTTGATATTCTAATTTGTTTTTTAAAAAGTGATTTTATATATCTTTAATTTATCATATTGGCTCATTACTAGATTTTACATCTTTTTTAATCAAATTTTTACAAATGTACTTTTTAGGGGTAAAAATGCAAAATTTAATACTGCAAAATAAAAGAAAACACTACTCCGTTACTTTAGACTGAAAGATCCCCCTTAATATCAGTTAAAAACTCAAATTTCTGTGTTTGCATATTTTTGTTATGTTTCTTTTTTAATCTTTTCACTCCATTTCAAACTTTCTAGAAAGTAGGAAATGGGAGAAAAGCTATATATAAACCCTGACCCTCGTACTTTTTATTTCTCTTTCCAATCTTTCTTAGTTCCTGGTCTGTGTTTTAGAAAAAATCATTTTCTTTTCTTGAATTGTGTTGTAAATATAGTTAGTTTCTTCCTTTTTGGAGTTTCGTTTTTAAGAATTAAACTTTAAATCAACGTAAGTGCTAATTAATAAAAAGAATCATTTTTCATATATCTATCTTAAACTATTCTTTTTCTCTAACCCTCTCATTTCCTTTTTCTTATATATATATATATATATATATTTATGAATATTAAATAATAATTTCAAAAAATTTTAAAAACTGTACATGACAGTAACTAATTCAGATACAATTGTAATTTACTGAAATATTACCTGATTTCAGATCATTAATATTTCTTTATAGAATTTAGTAAATTAGTGATAGATAAAATTGGATAGGACATTTTGTTCAGCTGAATTGACATATTTCGTCACATTTATAACCTTTATTTCAATTTTTTCATCAATAATATTTTAGTTTTCTTTACAACCAGGTCCTTTTAGGTATATTCTTTGTATACATAGTAGTTGAAATTCGATTAAATATTTAAAACTTAAACGTTGTATTGATTAAATATTGTTTTAAAACTCCATCGTATTTTCATTTTTGTATATTTCTTTTTTTATTTAATAAGTGTATATATTAAAATTTTGCTTAATTAATGTTTACTTTATTTTTATTAAACTATAATCGAAGTTTAAACTATAAATCTTTGATAATATAAATTAAAATTATCTGTCACTTCAACCGTGACAAAACGTTTCTCTCCTAAGAGAGAGAAATAGGGAAAGCTGTATACAAAAACAGCTTTTTATATACACGTATGATAAAATATATTACTATTTCGTTATTATTTTTTTCGGTTACATCGTGTACCTATAGTACATGTATTTTAGAGTTATCAGTAATTATTATCTTCATTTGGAATACGAATATATGCATAATAAATATATATTATTACCAACTATGACTTTGTGCAAATTTTGTGTTGTTCATATATATAAACAGTGGTTATTAGAGACATATGTTTTTTATAATTATAAAATATTGTTATTTATTTTTATAAAAACCTATCACGATGTGAGTCTTCTGAAAAGAAAATAACAGCTACCTTGGATGTCGCAAACGAAATAATAGTGTTAACGGGTATTAAAATTATTGATATGTCCCTCGAGATTGTAAAATAGGGGTGTGGTTTGTGACAATTAAAGAAATGAATGCCATATAATAATATTTTATAAATATTTGTTTACGATATTTCAATGGCAGAAATATATATTTTAAATTCTTGTTAATAAAATATTAGTAAGATTGCTTTTATGAGTATATTATTTTATTAATAATAAAATGTAATTAATAATGATATTAGGAATTTTATTCAGAATTGAATACATTAATCCAGGGTATTAGAATTTGTTTTATGTTTTTATTTTATACTTTATATAATATTTTATATAGTGTAATCTAAATGTAATATTTTACATTAGATGCACCAGTTTGTAAAGACGAAGACATTATAATTGTTGGAGCATCCCGTGGCGAATCTTTGGAAATTACATGTAAAGTTGAAGCTGATCCACCCGCACATAGTTTTCGATGGAAATTTAATAATAGTGGCGAGACTCTGGAAGTACCAGCAAAAAGATTTTCTGTCAAACTCCGAGATGGACTTAGCATAATAAAATATACTCCAGTAACAGAATTAGATTATGGAACCTTATCGTGTTGGGCAGATAACGCTGTGGGTACTCAGTCAAAGCCTTGTCTTTTTCAACTCGTTGCTGCTGGTAAATATTTTAACAAAATGTACAAAAACATTTGTTTATTTGACAACATGCAAAGATTTTATTTCAATATAATAACAATAGTGCTACACGTGTTGTTAAGCCTTCTATGGATTGCAATATTCTTGTATACTAATGTTCGGATGCATTTGAATAAAACGTTTTAAATAATACTTAAAAAAAGAACACTTATTTTTCATACAAAATTACATTTATAAAATTAACACTCCTCCGAAAACAGTTTTCCGAGAAATGTTTTTCATTTTCGTTTATACACTTTATTTTAAAAATATTTTATTCTGCTCAATTAATAATTAAAATATTAAATATAATTGTTTAATTTTGTAAAGATGTTGAGTCAAATTTATGCGCGCCTTATCATGATTGGTTGTCTATCGCCTGTTAGCGCTGTATGTATTATATTCGTTTATTAGATCCTCGCTCCCGGTTATTCTTCGAACTTAGAAAGTTTGTCGGTCGATCTACCCGGTCGATTTAGTCTTATCAGAGTGACCGCGTAGATAAGCTCACTTCTGATCGCAATAATACGAACTGTATTCAGTAATTTTCTTATGTTACGCGAAATAACGCGGTAAATTAGTTTGTGAACTAAGCGGTGTTTCGATAACGAATTACTACGCTGTGTTCGCTCGGTATATAATAGGTCGTGCGGACTCGTACCACGAATTTTCATTGTACTAATTTCATAAAATAAAACCCTAAAAGATCAATTGAAGGCCTCGATACAATAACCAGACGAACGCTTGAAACTAAAGATTTCGGTTTTCTAGATCGTGGGACAAAATGAAAAATTTTTAATTTATCAAACCGTTTTGAAAAAAAATATTTTATAGAACTTGAAAAAGCACACTTTTGTTATTTAAATTTTGTTGATTACATATGTACTTTCCAAGAAAAAAATTAAAAACTTCTTTTATTTACCATATATTTTTCATTAAAATTCAATGTTTTTTAATACATAAATTATGATATCTACTATAAATATTAACGCAAAAATTTAATTTTTTTTGTACACTCTTTTCTGCACACTCTAGCGATATCAAATATGTAAACCAAATGTATAGACAATTTTATTTTGTTAATAATAATTGAATATAAAAACACATTTTTAGCACTTAAAATTAAAAATATGTTAAGAAATTCCTTGTATAAATTAGCCATTAAAGACAAAATTCCCTACCTCCCATGAAATCCTCACAATTTCCACCATTCCCGATATTCTCATCCCAGCAGCAGTTTCCCATCATCTTATATACAAGTCATAAAGTGTTGTGAGGGCAAGGTCAATTTGTCACCCCCTCAGTAGGCAAACAATTATAAAATAAAAGTATACACAAAAAATATACACTCAACTCTCGCTTTTTGCAACACCGTTTAATGCACGTTCCCTTTTATTGCAGCAAAATCATTCCTATTGGTGCATCAGATATTCGGATACATTTGGTGCATTAAGTAGAATACAGTTCTTAATAGTAAAGCTTGTATAGGCGGTATAAAATCTTAACTTCTAACTCGTTAATATGATCAACTGTGCCTGCCACTGAATAGCGCATGTGCAGAAACCAATTATATAATTTCGTGCACTTAGAGAAATTTTCGGTCCCGCAAAGTTGCAAAAAGCCAGAGTCGAGTGTATTAGCTATTGTACAACAATGTGTATAATAGCTATCGCATCCCGAAAATGCGTTAGATTGTGATTTTTTCATCAGGAAATATTTTGTATTAGGACAATACAAATTACAATTATTTTACAATAAAATAAAAATTTTAGTTTTGTAATTGGAATATTTGAAAAATAATAATTTAAAAGTCTTGTTAATGTATTTACTTCTATTATATATAACCTCCTTTTATTATATATTATATTTATTATATATTTATTATATATACCTAGTTTACCTTCAACGATATTATATAGATATAAATTTATGTATGTTGAGTAAACAAAAATTTCTTGTACATTATATTATACATATTTAAATTATAAATTATTGTACATACAAATTGTGACAACCAAGTAAAGTGTTGTCTGAGATATTACACTTTTTGTTACATTTTTAGATTTATTATCCATGGAATTAAAATTATATTGAGATTCAAATGAAGTAAATTAAGTAAATTAATTGAGTATTTCAAATTAAAATACTATTTGCTAAAGTTATCTAGTTAATAAATTGTAATAAAAATATTTACAATAAAATATTTATATAACAAGAAGGTGTTATATTTATTGTAGTTTTGATCAATTTAAAAACTTTTAATAAGCATGTATTCATACTTTAGGAAAACCATTTCCTGTTCGAAACTGTACTCTCTCCAACCAAACTTACACAAGCGTTGAGGTTAAGTGTGTGCCAGGATATGATGGTGGATTACCTCAGAAATTTATATTAGAAGTTTATCACGGAGATACAGATATTGTTGTCGACAAAAGATTACTGTATAACATTTCTTCATTAGATGAGCCTATATTTGCATTATCAGACTTAGAAGCTACTGTCAACACAGGGGTTCATGTAGTTATATACGCAATTAATGCAAAAGGAAAAAGTAATCCTGTTATTCTTAGTGAAGTGACATTTCGAGATGCTGAAAAACATACAGGTACATGTTATGAATATAAAGATGAACTGAAGTAGACATTCGTAAATTAAAAATAATGTTGTAAATATCACATAATATTTAATGTGAACACTTACAATACAATTTTTATTTATATATAAGTAATTTACATATTTTAATTAATTAGCTTATTTAGTATATTTATTGTTTAATATTAATAGGTGATAATGTTATTAATAATATTAGTAAGAATAAATAAAAATTTATTTTTCTTCAACAAACACCACGAAATAGATAAGGTCATAGTGTAAATGCATAGGTAACGCATTAAATTTGTTGCGCAGTGCAAGCAAATCACAGAGTCAGCCACGTAACAAGACACGTAGTGGCAATCAAGATACACAAGTCGAAATGAAGTATACAATTAGTAAAACATAACTTGCTTCGTATATTTTAACATGCATATATTTGAATTATATGGATTTAGAAATATTTATTATATCTTTATTTAAATAACTATAACATTTATTGTTAATATATTTTATTTATCATAAATTTGTATCATATTTTTATGAAATGTGAAAAAGTTTTATAATGCTACTAAATTATAATGTGAAATGCCATTTTATAATACTTTTTTTATATAATTTTGCATTTAGTTATACACAAATGTTTCACCGAGTTCACACAGTACCGCTCAGTAGAAGGATCGCTTGGGGGGTTACTCTGCTATTGTTTAATAAATTTACCCTCACTACTTGAATACGTAATGCTTCACCTATTTATTTACACTAAGATTAAACTTAACCGTCATTTGTGAATCTATATTTTAATTATCAAAAAATAATTAAAACTTTTTTTACTTTCAGGACAAGAAACTAATGTTGTGTTATCCCCAATTATTGGGGTTATAGTAGGCGCTCTACTTACATTAATATTTATTGTGTTAATAATAATTGTTAGAGCTCGTAAAGATAGACTTTCAAAATTGCGACACAATAAACGCTTAGAACTTAGTGAATTACCAGTACATCAGTATTCATTACAAACATTTCAACAAACAATTGAAACAGACCCAGATGTTATTCCAAATAAGTTTGGTAAGTTCTAAGAATATTATCTTATTTTTAGTTATACATTATTAGAATTTAACTATAATATTATTCATTATAGAATATAAAATATGATAATCTATATGTTATGTAAGATTCAATCAACTGAATTGAATTGACAATATTTAATAGTTTATTATACAAATTAACATGTTTATAATTAATTACTTAATTATAAATTAATAATTTACACTTCTTTAAATATTATATTATATATTATTATTTTTATCGTTATTTACGAACTTCAAATCCAATTACATAATTACGTAATAGTTTTAAATTATTACAAACGTCAATATATATATATATATACATTTTCATTTACATTTATATTTTGATACTAGCAAGTTACAACCCATGTAGAAAGAAAACGGCCCAAGCTTGGCCCAACACCGTCGACGGTTGACTGACCATTAGTTGCCAATGATGGCCCATCATCGGGATGAAACGCCAATTACCTCTGGCCCAACATTAGGCCATGCTTGACTTTTTTAAACAATTAAATTAAAAAACAATAAATAAATAATTAAAATATAATATTAACAAATCGCAATATAATATAACAAATATATATATATATATGTATATATTATTATACGCTTATAATATATCATTATAAAGCATCTTTTATGAACGTTTACCCATCCAAGTAATGACTGTAGCCAACGTCGCTTAACTTCTTAACGGTAGTTTTTGCCTTTGCCAATCCATGCACAAGCGCGAACTAATCACAAGTACATTTTAATGATATTGAGCTACACGGTGAACGGTCGGCTGCCAACATTGGGCCAGAGGTAATTAGCGTTTCATTGTAACGGTTTGCCAAGATTGGCATCCAAGATTGGGCCGGTCGTTTAGAACCACAGACTTTTCCAAATAGAAAATTATTGTTTTTCAATTTTTATGGGATCATTAAATTATGTCATATTTAATATTTCAAATTTCAAACATGTCATATAGGAACTAAATAAAAGTAATTACTATTAATAAATTATGTTAATTTACTCAGATTAATCATAAATAAATTGAATTCACATTTATTCGTTAGTTCATAGCAATGTTCAGTAGGTTGTTATTGGTATAGTTATAATTATATTTTTTACTAATAAAAGGACATTATTTCCTGGATGGTCATGTCAGAACTATAAAAGACATGAACAATCCAGCAAACAATTACACAGTTTAAATAAACACTTTAAACCATTGCTTTATCTCACAGATTTTAGAGGAGGTATTTTAAGTATGTTGGAAACATCAATATACTACTTGTTTATAACCATATCGTAAAATTTATGTTTATGTCATAGTTAGGTGACCAAACAATTAAATCAAATAAAATTATAGATCACATTAATGTTACATAAGCAGATGCAAAGTTTTTGTGTTTTTAAAGACAGAATTAGTTTTATCAATAAGAATGTTGAAACACATTTTACTCTTCAAACGCTACGCCTAAGTCACACATGTGTTTGTGTTTGAATGTAACGTATGAATGTGTTTCACACGTTTCATTTTCTCGTTGTAATAAAATGTAAATTTTCTAAGATAAATTTTGTTCGCAATGCATAAATTGTATCTAATCTGAAACACAGTCTGCAAATAATTTTAAAAGGTTATCAATAATTCATGTGGCTGAAGAACACTGAAGAGTTTGACTCGAATTTACAAAAATTTCTATCACGGCTTCGATTAACATGAAAATCAGTTCCGGTGTTGATTTCACGATGGGAAACCTTGCTGAGAAGGTTATGAACCCATCAGAATTCGTCGACCGGAAATAAAGGGTTCCAAAATATTTAAATCTCTCGCGCAGCCATGCTATGGTACCGACTAAGCTGAAAAACTTTTCCCACCAAGA
>JABFQC010006715.1:0-10579 GCA_022817085.1 Psilanteris sp. ZL-2020 | reverse complement strand
GTATTCAGGCGTTTGTAGACGATTGTCAGTAAAATCGGCGCTAGACAGATGTCTAATCGATTTTTATGTCAACGTTATGTATTAATCGATATTAAATTGTCACCTAAAATAGTAAAACGATATTAAGAGTAAATTTTATGGATATTGTTCTGTAATACAAGCCAATTCAAATTTAGTTAAAATTTTCAATACAGAATTATTACCAGATCGTTATATTCATTCTTGTAGATGAAAATTATAACATTAATGCTAAACCATATTTTAATATGTAATATTAACATTTTACCAATATCAATTTAATTCATGATTTTAACATTCAACATTCTTATTCTATATAATCTATAATTTAGTAATATTCTACTTGTACTAAATTGGTTTACATTAAGATATTATTTAAACATCAATTTACAAATCAAATTAAAAAAAAAGAATTATATTTTTTAATTACAAGCTAACGCTTCAATTCCAAACGTTATCAGATAAAGTGATCTACTTTGAATTTCAAATTATATATATATTTTTTCCAAATCGTTTAAATCATATTTGGATAATCTAATATAGTTGTCTGAATAAATAAGAAATACAATTTTTTACGTCTACAATACATATTTGAATTAAGTAAAGATATTCTTGTAAGTATCTGAATCATAAAACGTTATTACGTGTGAAAAATTATTGAATTTTAAATTAATAGTTATTGCAATAAATGTTCAATTTATTCAAAATTCATGTTAAATTTAAAAACATTTATGTTAAAATGTTTCTATTTTGTATGTAATGTACGTAAAAGTTGTTATTTTTGTCATTCTTTTCATATAACAGAAAATAATTATCTTTGAAACTTTAAGAAATTTGTATTATTATAAACGCAAGTTTGATGTTATTAAAGTATTATCACTTTATTTCGATATTCTTACTATAACTGATAAGTATTACAATTATACGTGTGTGTATACATTTGTTTGAAACAATGCAAAATTCAAACTTGAATTAAGAAAGATACTTTCTTACACTCGGCATTATCTAAGTTAGTTCTGTAATATAAAGTGTTTTATCAATGCGAAGCAATTCTATTTTCCTTAACATACTCCTTATTATGATGCAGACCTTTCGAGTATCTTATTCTGTTAACTATTATTTCCAATTGTGTAGCGCTGGCTGTCTACACTCCGTATCCTGCCGGAGACTCGAATGAAACAAATTATTATTTGGTAAGAATATAATACAATACGTATATAAGTTATTCAATATACGTACGAAATATATGAAAATGTTGAACTATTTATTTAAATGATCGAATTTCATTTATGTGACTGATAAAATGCTGACGTTATAAATGATTATAATTAAATATCATAATATATATAAATTTCAAAAATGTTCATTTATTTGATTGCAATTCAACAGATATTTAATAAATCTTTCAATCATCCGACTCTTGAATGCAATAAAAGCGTGACATACGTAACTGTGGGAATAAAGCATAATTAAATTTACGCCTTAACCCGAATCAATTGAATTATTTGTGTTAATAATGGGACGATCATTGTGTCTAAAATATGTTTGCAAAAACAATGTAGAGACGCGAGAGGTTTATATTATTATAACTTCTTGTAGTTGAGTCTTACAAGTTTCTTTACACGGAACTTGTTGCAGTAAGTGTAATCATGTATCGACTCTCTTCTCACTTTGTGTGTAAAGTATTTGTGTGTATAATCGAAGATATCACGGTATCGATTCCCTAATATATAGTATGTAGGTGGTCCGAAAATCAGTCGCATGGAAAGTTCAATAATTGTTTAATCTTCCTGTGAGCAATGTGCATCCCTTTATGATCGACTGCTTCAATCAATTTATATGTTGTATATATGTACGCTGTATTGACATTCACTTCATATATGTTCAATAATAAACATCCGCGAATGGATATACACCTGTCAATTTAATGTGTAAATAATGTCGTTGCCAGGAAAGAAGTCATATTTTTAATGCAATCATCTTGAATGTTTATATCAATGGTTTGAGTTTTTGTGGTTAATAATTATACATATAATGTTGAAAACGTTCCAACCATAAAGTATGTTATTCGTTTTTGGTTTAATGAAGTTTGATATTATATATTTGTTCATTTACTCTTGTCTTGGGTAGCTATTTTTAATTATTTTTAATTTAATTGTTCACATATTATTTTAATTCTATTAGTTATATATTTTACAATTTTTGATACTATTTATTTCAAATTTTCATTTTGTTTATTTATTAAATTACATGTATTACAATTTATATGTGTATTTTAGTGCCAAGATTCATAGTCGAAGATAATATATATTGAACAAATCACTATGTAATATTGAAAAAGTCAGATATAGTAGAACATGTTGTATATTTCAAAGTTTATCTGATTACTACGACTTTTAAAATTTATTATGTTTCGATTAATATTAACCATGTCATATAGTAATTTTTAAATAAGATTTTAAAGCGTTTAAAGTACTTAGTATATCCTACTTCTGACATATTATATAGTAATAAATTATTCAGTTTATGTTTTCTCCACATATTTATCTCATTTACATAATAATTTAAATTTTCATTATTATTAATTACTGATATATTATGATATATAAAATGAACAAAAAATGTTATCCCGACTATTGATTTGATATCAAAACTGAATATAACAGTAATTCCTAACATTGATTCAACATGTGTTATGAATATTGATTAGTATTTATTAAATACTTCAACAAATATAAATGTAATATTAACCTATGATGTTGGTCGAATATCCATAACCAATATTGACTGTACATTAGCATACGATATCACGGACGATCGGCTATTTATATATATATACATACATACAAATTTAATAATATTATACAATTTTTTAAGTATTGTTTATTAAAAATATATAACATATACATTTTTCTTCCACTTTTGTCACAATCGTCCATGCTTATATTAATAATGTATAGCTACATTTGAACTATATATGAGATCAGTCATTTGTGTATAAATAGTAGTCATCCACAGTCCGTAATATAAATATTTAATCTACATTAAGACTAATATTATCATACATTACATCACTAATACCCATAGAATGATATAAAAGCAATTATTTCAAATTAGAATGTGCTACTAATGTATGCCGATTTTCCGTATTAGCATTGGAACCATATAAAAATATAATATTGTTTGATCATTATCTGCTCTATATTTCTAATACCCTTCCATCTTTGGGAATCAATATTGATTGGATTAACATAAAACAATGTTAGACTTTGATATTAAGCCAACTGTCTCTGGGAGAATCTCATGCCAAGCATGACTTGATTGTCACCATTGGCAAACTATCATTATTTGAACACGCACGAGTACCGTATTAAATGAGCATATTGCGAATTCGCAAAAATTAAACAACAGTCTCGTACAAACCTCAGCATCCGACTTTTATTTATATACAATTTTTGACACTATATTAATTGCGTAAACGTGAATATTCATGACAATTGATTTTACCATAAAATAGTAAGTCAACTTTAAATTCAAATTAATGGAATCAATTGATTCCATCGCTTTATACATAATAACTTGAGCAAATCACATGAAAAATGCATTAACCGAAGCTCCTACTTTGTGTGTGTGTGTAGGAAAAAGTGGAGTATATTTTTTTGGTTATATTCACCGTGGAATGTCTAATGAAGATCATAGCGTATGGCTTCGTGGCGCATCCCGGCGCTTATCTACGTAACGGTTGGAATCTGCTGGATTTTCTGATAGTCGTTATCGGGTAAGTTCATGCGACATCACTTTTCATCAACATTTCATTTTCGCTTAAACCGTTTACGAAATTGTATCGCGTTATCTTTATCCTGTAACCCGGCGCCGATAAATATTCATGCCGAATAGTTTAGTTTTTGCAACGGCGCCGATCGATACTGATTGAATAATGTGCAAAACTGGTTTCTTTGCGTTTACAGGATGATTAGCACGGTGTTAACGTTATTTTTGAAGGAGGGTTTCGACGTCAAAGCTTTGAGAGCTTTTCGAGTGCTCCGACCACTTAGACTAGTATCAGGCTTCCCAAGTAAGTACTTCCCATTCATGCCTTTAGACATCCTTTATATTGTTAAGCTTATACATTCGCACTGATTCGACGAATAATGGTCCCGGTCGATACGCGCTTCAAATGCAAAATGCAACGACCTAGTTACACGGGAAAGTGAAATTGAAAAATTAAAAACTTTCTTCATCTGCTTTAAGTTTCACGCCTCCCTTTTCAGCCTATTTTGCTCTTATTGTCGTTGAAATGAACGTTGGGAATGATTTTTCATAGGTCTTCAAGTCGTCTTGAATTCTATTCTGCGAGCCATGATACCCCTCCTGCACATTGCGCTTTTAGTTTTGTTCGTCATCATCATTTACGCCATCATCGGATTGGAGTTGTTCTCAGGAAAGATGCATAAAACATGCCGAAATAATGTAACAGGTTAGTTAATATTCAATCGAGTATGCGGGCGTTGTGTCGTTGCTTTTTTGTAACAAAAGAGAGTCATTAAGGCGCTGATTGGCGTTTGGAAATAAAACAAATTTGTTAATATTGTTTAACGAAGGTACGTTAACAAAAAATTAATCGGTATGGAATTATTTGCTTTAAAATTATTAATTCAACGTTAATTACTGTGACTTCTTTTGACAAATCTATCACATTCAACGGTGACATTTGCTGTTCATTATGTTGCAATTTTTCAATTATGGGATATGTAAATTATTACATTATAATTTAATAGTACATATTTATGAGAAGTGTCCAACATTTATACGAAATAAATAATGTCATATGAATTATCGAATCCAATAGTACACTTGTAAAAAAGATACATCATAGTGTTCAAATGTATTCTCGAGTTTAAAGTTGATAATTAAGTCGGAGTATTGTAAGATTTGAAATATAACGAAAATAATAACTGCTACTTTCCCGTACCATTCATTGTCATATAATTTTTGTATTGAATTCAGCTCGTCGACCAAGTAAAGGTTTCATAAAGTAAGTCAATTTTCATGAAATAAAATTTATAGAATATTTATCAAACAGCAAAATGACGTAATTGAATTTTATTTACATTCAATATATTAATAAATATGCGATAAAAATTTTTCCATAAAATAAATGTATAACTTTATTTTACAAGATGTCGAATATTTGTTTACATTGCATTATTATTATAACTGAAACTTTTCAAACTATAAATTAATAATCATTAAATGATAATAATGATTAGATGTAATGATATAACATTTTTTTCTTACAACTATATTTTCTTTTTGAACTAATTAATTCCTTTTCTTTCCGTTTCCTCTCTCCCATTCAATATTGTCTTTGCTGCGGTTTAACATATTAAAGCGCATTATTAATTACTTATAACTCTTGACGGGACACTCGACGGTGCTTATAGGATACCTTTATTATATTGCAATAAAAGCAAAGGTAGAAATGGACATAAAGTAAATTCTCCTTTCATGCTTAAATTTTCATTTTATGTCGTTGCAAAAAGCGCAGAAAATAAATTCTATACAAAATTACTATTCTATAAATATCTACGTTTAATTGTATATATGATAATAAATTGAAGTACTCCACTTCACATATATAAATTACTTTTTTAAAAATTTTCTGTAATAATTGTAATATATATGCATAACTATATATATTTCATTTCATGGAATAAATATCAAATATACGCCTTTATTCTCGTTTTATTCCGTGTATGATTTTTTGCAATTTAAATCTATAAAAATGAACGGAACATTATATGTCTGCTAGATGAAATTATGGACGAGCCACATCCCTGCGGAGATGGAGGTTTTCAGTGTTCCAAACTTGGTGCTGAATATTATTGTAGCAATCAGTATTGGGAAGGACCAAATTGGGGAATTACAAATTTCGACAACATTGGATTAGCAATGCTTACGGTATTTCAATGCGTTACCCTCGAAGGCTGGACAGATGTATTATATGATGTAATTATTATTTATATTTCATACGTAGCTTTTATTGTAAAAACAAGTTTTATATTAACATTTTAAAATCGTTAAATTAATAATAAGGTTATTTATAATTCAACTCGTACATATTTTAATATCGTATCTATGTATATTTATGTGTATGTGATGTAAATAAATATGTACACTGAAAAAAATAATCTTACAAATTTGACCAAACTAGATATTAATGGTAGGAAAAATGGGCTAAAATGTAACTAATATGATAAATTATGGTTAAAAACTTTTAAAAATATGACAAATGTTACAAACCAATGGTAAAAACAATGACATCGTCTACTGTTTATTTACATTTTGACTCACTTTTCCCACTGTTACTATCTAGTTTTGTAAAATTTCTAAGATTATTTTTTTCAGTGTATAATGAATATTTATCTGTAAATATATTTTAATGATTTACGTAATTTCTTAATACACTTTTATTACGTTTTTAGCCATATTTTTTAAATTATGAAAATATAAATGTATTACCATATTATGAAATGTATATATGTACGATATATATACATATTTTATTGTCAGTTAATATATGAATCTTTTTATTATTCAGTCTTTTTCCTTAGTCAGAATGAAGTTAACAATTGCACACTTATTTTTTATTCCAGATAGAAGATGCTATGGGCAGCTCGTGGCAGTGGGTTTATTTTATATCTCTTGTTATACTTGGAGCATTCTTTGTTATGAATCTTATTCTTGGTGTCCTTTCTGGGTTAGTAAATTTTTTATTAAGAATCAAAGAATATTTTGAAATAATATTCACTGCATTGTGGTATAATTTGAAAAATATAATTTAACTCAAAATGTTTCGCAAATTTCACGAGTTATATTTTGAATAAATAACATAAATTATGTGGATTATAATTTAATTGATTCCTTAATTCTCAATAATATTTTTGTATATTGTATTATTATATAACTATATATATACTGTTCGATACATAAGTATAACGATATATTATTGGTTAAACATTAAATCACATTAAACGGCGAATAAAATAAAAAAAATCTAGTTGGTTAATTAAGAATGTTGTAAAACTGATGATATGAACAAAGTAACAAAGTGTTTTATGAAACGCGAAAATATATGTTTTATGCAGTTCTGTTTGTTGTATATATAGTAACATAAAATTTATAATTTAAGATACATTAAAATGCAAAACTCCAATTGCTTCGACATTGCGAGCTTTGTCGACTACTTTTTAATCAACTGATTACCAAATTGGAAATTATATTTACAAATTACATTAACTTAATAATCAATGTAAAAATTTCACTGAAAATGTTTGCAATTATTTAAAGTGTTTTATTAAATTGCGCGAATGGCTTATTAAACGTTGCTAATTCGATTGAAATAGTAAATGTTTTCAATGAATACCTTTTATTAGATATTAATTGAATAAATAATATTCTGAAAAGCGAAAACGTAAGTGATAACTCAAGTCACAATTTCTTATTGAAAAATATGAAAAAACATTAACTATTATAAAGAAAGAATATTGCTACTCATATTTTAGAATGTGAGAAAAAAAGATTATAGCTCATATACGATAAACATCACTGATAGGAGAATACTATAGTAGACAGTGAAATGGCTACAATCCGGGTGTAATACCAGGCTTTGATGGAAGCGAGATAGGTAGATTTTGCCCGATCGTTACCTTATCAGTTTCTATCAATATGTAGTAAAACAATGAAACTATCATTAAGATCTATTATTACGGTTTTCAATCAATTTGACCTTTTAATTAACAGTCATCGATATAATTATTATTTATTAAACAAAAATTAGTTAATAAATTATAAATTAAATATACATATAACTAAATATTAGTTTTAAATGCAATTAAATATACAAGCAGTAGAGTTTAAATACGACCGTATATCTTTTTATAAATTGTTCATATAAACAAAACTTGATTGAAACGTGTATTTGGATTCTCAGAGAATTTTCTAAGGAAAGAGAAAAGGCGAAAAACCGCGGCGATTTCCAGAAACTCCGAGAAAAACAACAAATAGAAGATGATTTAAGAGGTTACTTAGACTGGATAACACAAGCGGAAGATATCGAACCAGAGGCTGATGAGCCCCAACAAGATGGTAAAAGTGAGTACTGATTTTATTTCTAACAACTGTATGACTTAACGTTGCAATCATCACTGACTACTTGCTTTGAGTTTAGCCAATCAACAAAATGAAATGGAAAGTACAGACCGTCTTGAAAGTGATCAAGACGGTTTTCAACAAGAATCGATTTGGAAAAGAAAAAGACGAGACTTTGACAGGTAAGATAAATCGAATCAATTGTCATTGTATTGATGGTAATTAACGTTTTTGTTTTAATTTTAGAGCTAATCGACGTATGAGAAGAGCTTGTAGGAAAGCCGTCAAGTCGCAAGCTTTTTATTGGTTAATCATAGTTTTAGTCTTTTTAAACACAGGAGTCTTGGCTACCGAGCATTATCGCCAACCAGATTGGTTAGATGAATTTCAAGGTATTCACCAACACAAATTTTCGATTTTATTTATTTCTTTACTATACATTTTAATGTTTTTTTAATTAATACTATTTCCTTTTTAAATTTAATATAAATTAAAACGTTTAAATGAATTGTAAATATCACTTACTTAAAAATAGATGTAGTTAGTAAACTATATGTTAGAAATAGTAATCCATATATATCAAAATATAAGAATATTAAAAGCTTATTACCATTAACTAATATAAAGGCAACGCTAAAAGAATATAATTTTGATATAGTAACAAAATTTATATATAAAACAGGTGATGGTTATCTAAAAAGTGTATAAACCATTAATCAATACATTATTCTTTACAGAAATAACAAATATGTTTTTCATTGCGTTATTTTCAATGGAGATGATGCTCAAAATGTATAGTTTAGGATTCCAGGTAAATCCCTCACGAACATTACTAATTAACTATTTAAAAAATCAACTGTTCATTTAAAACTGACAAACGTTAAATATCATTATCACAGGGTTATTTTGTATCCTTATTCAATCGCTTCGATTGCTTTGTCGTGATTGGATCCATTAGTGAGATGATATTGACAAATACACACGTGATGCCACCACTGGGTGTATCTGTACTGCGTTGTGTTCGACTTCTCAGAGTATTCAAAGTTACAAAGTAAGCAATTAATCGGTACAACAGTTTTTCTTTCTTACTTCAATAATTAAACGAGTCAAGCGCTCGTTTAATTACGTTAATATATATATATATATATTAGTGAAGATGCGTTTCTTTTCATTTTTGTTTATCATTTTTTCTCATTTTTAGGTATTGGAGATCTTTATCAAATCTCGTAGCATCTTTACTGAACTCGATTCAATCAATCGCCTCTTTATTGCTACTGTTGTTTCTTTTCATCGTCATATTCGCGCTACTAGGAATGCAGGTAAAAACACCCAGATATATGAATTCAAACAGCCAGTAGTAACTAACAGCGTAATACTAAGCCAGTATTGAAAATCAGTTCCTAAATATTAATATTGAAATATTATGTTAGCAGTACAATAAATGAATGCAAAAAATTGTTTTTACTTCTAAAATTACTATCAAATATATAAAAGTTATATCAATACAGTCCCAGAAGTACAAATATTCTGAACTGATTGGGTATTAAGTATAAAATATTAGTTTGAATTTTGTATTTCAAGATTAGTCTATTTTATACCAGTATACGGGTATTGAAATATTGCAGTAAATCGATACAAGAAAATAAATCCTAAGCCAGTGCTATCGTGTTAGTCATGATATTCAATTTCAAAATCCGTATTAAAAATCAACATGTGAACTTAAAGTATTATCTTTGCTGAAAATCGGTACTGATTTATATCATGCCATTTTTTTATTCAATTCGATACAGATAATATTTATCCAAAATATAATAACTTTCTATAGCAGATCGATAAAGAAAAACAAGTTTCGAACCATTGCTAACTTGCCAATGCAATACCAGTATCACATAGTATTGATTACTGAATAGCGGTACTAAAACATAGTATTTAGCTGTTAGTCAATAATTGTTGCTTTTGTATTTATATTTTTGAGTAAATATATTTATTCATCTCAAAAATATACAAAAAAAGTAATCGACATACAGTAAAGAATAATTCAACGCGGGATCGCTGAATTAATGACCGCTTGACTCATTATTCGAATTGAATTACAGGTTTTTGGTGGCAAATTCAATTTTAATGATCTCGAAGATAAACCACGGCATAATTTCGATAATTTTTGGCAAAGTTTGTTAACGGTGTTTCAGGTATTCAATTTAATAACTATTAGCGTCTTACTTTTTGTTAACTGGAAAGTAGAACGAGATTTAATTGAAAACCTACCCTTGTTTTGTAGATTCTAACTGGAGAGGATTGGAACGCCGTTATGTACGTAGGAATACTTGCTTACGGCGGTGTTGCAAGTACTGGCATTCTCTTCAGCTTTTATTTCATCATACTATTCATTTGCGGTAACTGTATCCTTTTC
>JABFQC010006714.1:0-10580 GCA_022817085.1 Psilanteris sp. ZL-2020 | reverse complement strand
ATTTTGTCCGTATATAATATGTACCCAGCAACTAAAAATCCATAAGAAACAATTTAAATAATATATAAATAATTCTAAATTGCGTTAAGGTTCCACAGAAATAGTTCATTTACGATTTATAGCAATATTAAGGCAAGCTTATAATTACATAGTATTATAATGTTGTATAACCTGTACGTAAAAAAAAATTTATTAATATATTATAAACAGTTTTAAATAGAATGGGTCACCCATCCAAGTGATTGAACACAACTGATTCTACTTTACTACCCTCTCCGTTGTGTGTACTGATGTTGCCGTTCTCACTATGTGCTTGTTCACTCAAGAGGGAATTTTATTAGTATTGTTTCAAAACTATATTATTGTTTGAAAACTATTCCATTGAATTTAAATAAGAGGTATTATATGCAACTATTCGTTACAATTTGTTACAATTATAATAAGATATTATTCATGTACAATTTGTAACAATTTATATAAGAAAAATGTTATGTAGCCACTTTACGATTTGAAACAATTTGAATAAATTCATTATATTAAATTGAAAAATATATAACGATTTGATTCAATTTGGATACGTTTATCACTTTAGAGTAAACGATATGAAACAATTAAACATCATTCAATAAGTATAACTTAAATCGTTATTTGGATACAAACACAATTTAAATTATTTTACTTGAATCGGACGATATAGTTCCAAATGGAATTTAATGGATTTTTGATTGCTGGGATATTTGTCGATATATTCCAAATCCTTAAAAAGTCGTCACACTGCAATCAATAAAAAATATACTTTTAAAATGTCTAAGTCATCAGTTTAATGTTATAGTTACATTGATTTCAGTTCATTTCAAACCAACACAAAGTAACAATGCATTCAAAATTATATTAAAAAAATTATATTAAAAAGGCAAGAATAAAATAGTTTAGTTTATCCTCTTAAACTTTGAGTATTAATATAAATAAACATACATTTATATTATACGTTTATTATAAAAATAAAGATATGTTCATATCGATTTGACGAAAATATGAATTTAAAATACTTATGAATATTTATTATGTTATTATAATCAGTGTTTTGTAATAATACATAATGAAATTGTATAATTATATATATATATATATATAATAAATGTATGTTTATATATATATCTTCTATATATTCAAACTGTTCACATTCACTATTTCAATTTTATCTTATTCATTTAATGAATGTCCTTTTATATATTTAAAATATTAATTAAGTTTAAATATTAATAAATAATAATTAATAATACACCATTCACGTGTAATAATATGAGAAATATTTAATGTATTTAATTTAACTCAGTTAATAAATATTTTACGAGAATGAAATGTGTTCATACTAACTAATCGATTTCTCTCAATAACAATTATATATTTATTAATATTTTTTATATAAAGTATGTTTTTCGTGTTAATACTTTAAGGACGATAAATTATTTTATAATTATTTGACAAATTGTAGATAATTTAAGTATTAATTTTTTTATGTATTTATTTCAAGTTTAAAGTTCGCGCTGAATTATATATGACCAATAGCCAATCAGCAAACGTGCGCGATGTATTTCTCGTATGTCTATATTTTCGCGCCTTTTTACCTGTTGCAGTTTGTTGTGTTTAGTTGTGTTTATGCAATTTTTGCAGATACATTTGTCTATTATTTATTAGTTATTAGTTATTTGGGCTTTTAATTGTTTTACAATTTATTTTTAAAATGATTTATAAATAATCTTTTTAAACATGGTATTCATTTAAAGGTATAATGTTTAGTGTTATATAAAATGTTGTAATTTATAACCACAGTGAATATTTTCTTGTAAAATTATGTATAAAAAATTATTGTCAGTGCGTGAAATATGTATTAATGGATTACGTACATAACTGTTATTAAAATTAAATTAATGTTATTTAAAAAAAAATGTGTACTTATTACTTTTATCAATAAAACGATACTTAACCTCTGTTAAAAAATGTAATACCGGTGAATAAAAACATTTAGTTTACATAAAGAAGATATATCTATATAATCATGTAAAAATAGTAAATATAATAATTTATATAAATATGAATCTATTAAATAAACAATTATATTATATCAGTTATAATTGCATATATTTGTTTTCATATGTTTTTTTAGATATTTGTAAATTATTTACAATTATTTATTACAATTATTATTAAATTAATTGCATTTACATTTCAGATAACAAGTTTGAGTAAAAAAATCTTATTTGGATTATTTGTAACATAAAGACAAGTTTTCATTTTAAAAATGTACGACAAGCTTCTAGCTGAATTGTCTGCAGCATGTTCTCAAATTGGTTACGATCATGGAATAAAATATGATTTAGACAATAACTGTTTTGGTAAAATATTCCTTACATTTTAATAATATTTATTATACTTTTATTTTATCATGTGAATAATGTATATAGTTATATCATTAATTGTGTTATAATAAAATTTTTATCTTTAAATATATATAATTATATAAATTATTTGTTATAAATATGTTGTTTACAAAATATCAAATAATCAATTAATTTTTATTTTGTAATTATATTAATTTTATGTTAATATTATATATTTTAGATGTTATTAAAGATCTTATAAAATATTTAAGAAAGGATGACAATGAACATACTGTAAGAAGATATTTAGGACAATGTAATATTTTAACAACTGATCTTATCAAAGTTTTTGTACAACATTCAGATAATGTAGAGTTGTGGGATGTATTATTAAGGTATGAAATAAATATATATTTTAAATTATATAGAATAATAATACAAGATATATATAATATAATTATACAATAATAAAATTATAATTATTAATATTAACAATTTTAATGATTTATTATTAAACATAATTAAATGCATAATGAACCAAATAGAAAGTAAATATTCTCTTTAATAATCCATACATTAATATTAGCAATACATATTTTGTACTTATTTTTTATAATTATTGAATACTTTATAATGGAATATGAAAAATGATTTGCTTAATTTTAATATATGATGCAAATGTAGGCTTTACATTAAATCTTGAAGTTTCATTTGTTGAAACAATGTGCGATTATTATGTAGAAATGTCAGAGCCAACTTGTTATCTAGCAATAGCAAGCCTTTATAAAGCAAAAGCTTTGATGTTATTTTCAGTGGCTTTATCAAACAAGCCCAACATGCTCATTTGGTTAGATCAATTCTTATGAAACGACCACATTTTGTGAAATATATGTATATATATATTATATGTTTAATGTATAATGTTTAATCAATAATATTATACATTAAAATACAAATATTTTAAAATAAAAATATTTAATATATAATTAATATTAAATAATGAATATTATCAATATAAATTCTCAATTTAAGAATTTGTTCTGTGTATACAATATATAATAATTTAAAACGTTTTAAAATATCAAAGTATTTTTTTTCTAACAAAAATAATTTTTATAAATTTAATCAATCATACTTATAGTAATAAATTATTAATTATATGATACAGTACTATTATTAATATCATAATAATAAATTTTATTATTGTTCAGCTACAATATCATTATATAATAGAATAAAAATATTTGTTATTTTACAAAGAAAACAAATTTGAATTGTTCATTGTTAAGGTTTGTCTCAATATAAAATTTTTTTTACATTAAAAACTAAAGAGAAAGAAGTTAGTTAAGTTTATATTAACTATGTTGTAAAAAAATAATTAGATATATTAAAGAGTATGCATAATAATTTGTTTCATATAATTATGTATAATAATTAATATATATATATATTATATATGTTTTTCATTTTATATGTAACTATTCTCAATATTTATTACATTTTATTTTAACTATATTTCAGATTGCTCATTAATTTAACTAGTCCAGCTTTGATGCTGTACAATGATATTTTACCCACAGATACAAAAGATCGTGCCATTTATCAACAAATTGTTTTGCATTTACAAACATACAAAGTTACATTAGCTAACGAAGAAGTGTGGAATGTAGTTAATAAACGTTTAGCTAAATTGCTTAAAATTGTAATAATGATTTATATATTATTCATAATTAATATAGTATACATAACATTAAAAAGTATATAGTTCATAGTAATTTAAAAGCATTAACTAAATTATTGATTTTTTTATTTTTTATTTAAATTGTAATTAAATTTAATGTTAAAAGGTATACCAATTTCAACACTTTATATATAAATTTAATATAAATCATTTTTATATTTACAGGATTCTGTAGAACGAACTGAGGAAAATGAAATTATAATTGAAAGAATTCTTACATTAATTCGAAATGCATTATTAATTCCACCAATTGATAATGAGAAAAGAACAGATAGTGATACAACAATTCATGATATGGTTAATATAATATTTGTATATTTTCAATCAGTATCTGAATAATCTGAACATATTTTTATAACTATTTTATTCTTAAAACTATGGAAATTAAAATATATAATAATCAATATTGAACTTGATATTTTAGTACAAGACTTAATTTTTTATATAATTTAAATTTTTTCAATTATAGTTAATTTATGCTTTGGATGCATCTGGTACTACCAATATTCTATTATTCATTGCCAGTAATTTGCATGAGCAACAATATCATCTTCAAATATTAGAGGTGAGTAACAAAATTAAAATATTGAAGTGAAACAGAATTTTAAATGTAGTAATAATCAATTTTTAATCAAGATTGTTGTACTTTATTTAATTTGTTATTTAGATAGTATTTATATTTAATCTTTTTAAAATAATTTACTTTTATTGATCAAGAATTTCTAATAATTTAGTTTTTACGACTCTATATATTATATTTTGTATATTATTTTGTTTTCAAACTGAAAAATTATTAATTTTACACGTAAAAAAAAATAAAAAATATTTGTTAATATAATAGTTAGAGACTAAAAAATTGGCAATTTTTATTTGTAAAGAAATTTATTAGTCATTTCGAAGCTGGGATTACATATTCTGTCTTTTGCCCAAAAGTTAATCACGTAGTATTATAAATATATTAATAATTATTATTAATTTTAAGATAAACTTTAAAACATTTGAATTCTATACTATATTGTATTGTATAAGATGCAATCCAATTTATGGAATTAAACTAAATAAGAAATTTATGAACGAAAGACAGATTATAGAATCTTAAATTTAGAATAAAAAGGATGACAATATATATTATTTTAGTATAATTTTTTTAATATAATATATAATATCATAATTATAGTATTTTGTATAGAAATAATCATATTAAATTAATTTCAATAATTAAATGAATAAAATAATAAATAATAATAATAATAAAAAACAAAAACAAAATTAAATATTATATATTATATATAATGTCTTCTTTAATAATTTTGCTATAATATATAATAATCTATAGTTAATTATAATAAGAAAATACAATTTAATCTTAATTAAAATGATTGGATAATTTGTAATTTAAATAGATTTATTTAACGTTTTGGTGGTTTAGGAAAAATAATGATTAGATTTTGAAATATATAATTAAAGTTAATCAGGTTAATTGCAAGTGATTCGATATATATTTTTTCCTTTCAAGATCGTGTCGTTGATGTTGCGCGAACAGAATGCGACCAAGCTGGCTTCTGCTGGGATGCAACGCAGTCAGGCTGAGAGGGAACAAGACGAGGCAAAACTCTTAAGTATTCGACAAAAAGAAGTTGAAGACAAAATGGAGAAAATGAAGAAATATGCTGGGTCGAGGTAAGATGGAATTAAAACGATGGACGCGTAGTTGAAAATAAAACGCTAAGAAAAGAAATCGTGGTGGAAATTTCTTTTTGAAGAAAATTTCGAATACTATAGACATTTATAAGATCCCGCAAAATTTATACTTCTCTTTTCTCGTTTTCTCTCTGACGTTTTCACACGATTATTTTGCATCCCTTTAAATTTAAATGCAAATACGAAAATCGTTGCAGTTTGGCCGATTATAGTCAAACGACTTGCATTATAATTTGTGCGAGTATTCACGCTTGTTAAGATTTATTTAAAGAATGGTATACTTTAAAACATCAAATTGTTATTCAATATACGTATTTTCTTTCACTTTATTTTCGTTTCATTCACGTTTGTAAATCGTCTTAAAAATAAAATAACGACTTCATTTTGTTTTCTTTTTTAAATTCTTCTATTTATCTATAGAATGTTATTCTGTTTTATATTATGCGCATAAATATTTAACATGTTTATGTCTTAATAATTACTTTGTTTAAATAACTAGTCTTATTAAATTTACAAAACATAGAAATGAATGAAAAGTAATGCTTATGTTAAAACAAAATAAAAGAACTAAAGACAGAGAAGTCGAAATAAAAGCTCACTAATGTAAACACGACAGAGAAATAGAAAATGTAGCTCATCACTAGTAACCCTCAAGCTTTTACATTTTCGCTGTGGTTACCCCGTGAAATGTAATGAATACGACCCAGTTTTTAAATCATACCATTCTATACAAGTGACACCTTTTAAATAATTCAACTATAAAAAAAGGCCGTTTTTATTAATGTTATTTTATTATAAATATGACAAATAATTATAATTCTCTATGCATTAATAAAACTATTTATAATTAATTTTGTTGAACTTTTTTTTAAAAATAAGGTGCAAGAGTAATTTTTCTTCTTTATATAAATTGTATAATAATCTAATTCTTACATATATTTTACTACAATGAAATATTTATATATTATAAAATTTTGCATTAAACATTTTCTTTTAATATTCTATTTTGGATAGAATAATTCTTATATGTTTAAATAAGCTCTATACAATTATAAAGAATTTTAAGAAATGTTGACATTTGAAATAGAATTAAGTGGCTATAATTTTTATTTTATCTATTATTATACGCACCAGAAATTAAAATGTAGTATGAAACTTGTGGAAACAAACCACACCAAGTAGCTTTCAGGTAAAAAGAGAAATTTTTATCAGTTTAACAGACTATCTGTTCGTGACAGTTATCTTATATTTTATTGATTGGGTTTTCTGGAGCAAAAAGTCAAGATATACTATAAATGAAAATCTGTTGAAATCTGGTAATTTTTTCTTTTATATTTCAAGGCAGTTCATTGCGAAATATCATTATTTTATTATTATTTTATTGTTTAAAATAAAATTGTTTTATATGTGATATATAGATTTATGGAAAAATGATTTTAAGACATCTACAATTTTACAATGCTGAATCTAATTTTTTGTTTAGTAATATTTTAAAAATATTTATCGAAATCTGGAATAAAATAAGCATTCGATATTAATAATTTTTCTATATTTTATTAACAATAAATCATATTTTTAAAAAGTTGCAGTTAATGTATTGCACATTTATAATAAAATCAAGTAACTTATACTTTTTATTCAAATAAGTTTTATTGGAATAAAAGTTTTTCTTAGTAAGTTATATTTATTCACTCAGCTATTACAGTGCAGATTCACGTTCACATACATTGCAGATTCAGCTAATCAAAACTTGCTATTCTTCATAATACGTTTTGACTAGCTAAAATCGCTTACTATATGGAGTTGGAAGTGAAACTTTTTCTCGCACTATCTATGAGAATGTATATAAATTATTCACAAAGTTTAAAATCAATCCGTGAGTAGAAACTATAAAAATTGGGGCTTAAAACTATATTCTTAGTATTTCATTTATAAAATTATGTTTATTTTTGAGTGGTAAAAGTGTTACGATAAAAAAATTGTTTAGGACAATTAATCAATAAACGAAAGGAATTTATTTAGCGTACTAAATTAATTAGTTCATTTTACGTAATTATTAATATTTTCAGGTACTCGCGATTTACACCTACTTATGTCGTACAAAATATGAAAGCAATTGGCGATAATCAAATGATTTGTTATAAACCGTACGAAACAGTCGAATCTGTTGAATTTGGAAAAAATAAGGTGAGTTCAATACAAACATGAACACTTAAAAGTACTTTTCTGTTTCTCCCATTAATGTACTACGGATTTTAAACGAAGGTACGGAAATTACTCATCTATTGTTGAATTCGATTTTCATTAGCGATGAATACGGTTCTGAATTGTATGCGGTTAATTAGCTCTATGTATATTTGAGTAATGGGAACAGGTTAATGCCTAATGGCTTCACAAAATTGGGTCAGTGCATTTGAAGCACATTTTACTTTAATATTTGTTTCCGAAGTCGTAAAATCCTGAAACCTTTAATTACTCTTCGTTCACTTCAGTATTTGACAATATGTGCAATTAAATTACAATAAATTTCTTTTATAATATTGAATGCTATTAAAAATAAATTGATTTGATTCCTAGTTGATATAATGAAACTTAAATTGAAGACAATTTTTTATAAGATTAATATATATTCAATACTCAATTTTATGTAAATTAATTCAATTTTATTATTTCAGGAAAAAGTAAAAAAAGCAAAAAATAGAATTCCACAAGTTATATTAAAGAACGAAGAGCGCACATCCAGTTTGGCGGTGCGAATTATTCTAAAAGAATTTTGCGTTGAATTTTTAAATGGAGTTTACAATCCTGTGATGAAATATGCGAGGTCTTTCATACTTGGAGGAGACTTTGGCGCTGGAGATGCAACGTATTATTTATGGGCTTTGCGTTTTTTCATGGAATTCAATCGTAATTATAAGTTCAATGTTAAATTTGTCAGGTAATATTTGTAATATTAATACTTTCTTAGATATTTTAATATATAGTTATTATTTTATGTATTTATCATTACTTTCACCAACACGTAACATTATTACAGTGAAACAGTTTCGACAGAAATATTTTCTCTCGTACAAAGACAAATGGAACATTACCATGAGATGATGATTACTGATAAACAAAAATATGCTTTTTGGGGAGCCAAATTACATCTTGGATTAAAAGCTTATCAAGTATGTAAGAATTTTATTAAAGCTCTTATCTTAAATATGATGATGGAATGATAATTTTTTCAGGAACTTCTTCATACTTTGTTGGTCATGAGTACAAATGATGATAAAGGAGTGCGGGATTCAGCTCATATAATTAAAAGTAATATATTTTATGTACCAGAATATCGAGAAACTGTACTTTCGCAATTATTAGGATTCAACGAAACAAAAATGACGACGTATGATCTTTATATATTTACTTTTTAATATATAATATGAAATTTGAATTAATAATTTAATAAAACATAATTAAACTTGAAAATCATAACGAAATTATACAAAAGATTTTATTTTTGCATAATGTATTTAATAAAAATATAAAATATTGTGTTCTACAACGTCGTTTAAGAATTTTATATTGCAAATTCTTTTTTACGAATTTTAATTTTGTATTATTATATGTAAACATATATAATAAGCAATACTATTTTATTTTTAGGGACTATTTAGTTGATTTAGCTAAAGTCGCACATTTATTTTTAAAAATGTTGGAACATTTTTGTAAAAAGCATAACATGATTGTTAGCCAATCAAGACGCAAGAAATCTAAAAAAAAAAAAAGTATAATATTTAATATACAATATTAATATGCATTTATACAATTACATAAATTACAATTTTTGTTTTACAATTTTAGATAAAAGTGGTGTTAAAAAACAAAACGTATTAGAATCAAAATCTTTGGAAGATCGCTGGGATGATATAGGGCAAGAACTATCCGCTGTTATGGCACAAAGCAACATTCCAGATGTACCACCATTCGATTCAACCTTAGAAACTCCAATTGAAGATCAAAAGTAAATATTACAGTTTCATTTTAATTTGGATTTGAATTTTTCTTCTTTTTAATCTTTTTCATTATCTGCACATAATTTTAAATACTTACTATTATAATATTTTTATAAATGTTTCATATTTATTTTGATTTTTCAAAAATGATTAATAAAAATGAATTAATTGAAGTAATTAGTTTAAGTGATTTATTGAATTAAGTTTTTAGAACTAAATTAATACGTTTTACAATTACATTGTAACAATTTTAGATTACAGTTTCTGTATACAAATAAAATGTATTCTATGTAGTCTCAGGTGGGCTCTATTGTTAACGTAGTGATTAGTTATAAAAGTTCGTTATTGGATATGACATTTAAGCGTACTTTCTATATTTATAAAATAGATTTCTAAAACATGAAACAACATAAAAGTTTTTTTGTCATCGAAAGCTTTCTTGTAGTGTTCATATTCTAGACGCGAAACAGGGACGGGTAATGCGATGTATAAAACTTTTATACGACAACTTTATATACATCACACTCGAGTTAAGATACATTCGTAAACTATGTTTCTCGTATAATAATGTGAATTGCACTATACAGAAATTTTGCAATTTGTTTGTATGGCTTTGCAAATTCGCGGCTTTTTTTATAAATGAGGCATTATATAGGCGTTATATATCATATAATCATAATTATAAATTATAAATAGGTATTATATATAAGAATATATATATTATTTGATATTTGATAATTTTTTTTCCAGGGCTGATGC
>JABFQC010006713.1:0-10581 GCA_022817085.1 Psilanteris sp. ZL-2020 | reverse complement strand
GTTCACAGTTGCCTTCCGGTTCGGCCGAAAAGTTTGAAGCCGACGCGGCCAATAAGTGCGAAATACCCATTGTGACGTTACCAAACTTGACGCTTTTGTTTAATTCTTAAATCAACTGAACAATCAAATTAAATTAGCGAGCATAATGAATTAAATGGTCGATTTTATTTCATGATATACGATGATATGACATGAAAATATATGTATTAAACTGTACATCTGTTTGTGTACATGTTTTCATACATGAATGATGTAAAATTTAATTGTTGAGATAACAATAAATCAATAAATATATTCAAATTAATTTGACCTTTTAATTTTCTTTTGTTTTTAGAATAATTGTAATATTAGAATATTAAAATTATATTTCCTGTAATTATAATTTTATACAATAAAATAGCATTGTATTTTTCAGTTTTTCCATTACCAAACTTACGTTTAGTAGAAATGTAACTGTATTTCTATTTACGAATAAATAATGGTATACCAACAAATGTTACCCTCTACTCAAGTTCGCGTAAAGCAGATTCTGTTTAGTCTGCGAACACGCTTCCAAACCAAACAATCATTATCCCAAATAACTATGTGAACTCGGCGCTGGTGCATCTATTTTGTATTGTTTTTAAGAAAATTAATTCGGAGAAGCAGTTTTTGTTTACTAGAAATTCTGTAACCTCGAACAAACAAGATTGTTTCAAACATATTAAATGAACAATATACTCTAAAATCAATAATAGCACGTTATAAAACAAACATTTAAGAAGAATATTTTACGAAAAATTTATTTAACGAAAACACGTATTTCTGTTATTCCTTCAAAAGAAATAATGTTTTTTTGGCAAAAAATATTCTATTATTTTTTCTACTTAAAAAACAGCAATAATCTGTCTTACAAGAATGAAAAGATTCTTTATATAATTTCGAAACACACCAAGATAATAGTACAAATGCTAATATATCAAATTGATAATTCTTACCTATATTGTTATACATTTTCAAAGTAAACGTCCTTTAACTGTACAATCAGAAATTCTGAGTAATATTAAAATTTATTCTTCTCTCGAACACCATGCTATTCTCCGAATTGTTTCATTATCCATAATTTATTTAGTTAAATTTAAAGATTAATTTAAATTATAAATAAATATAAATATCAAAAGCTTGGATCTGTATTTGAAGCAAAGTTACTATTTTACTATAATGAGGATTTTTTTATTATATCCTGTATTTGCAAAAGCCGCTCCTTTTATTTTTATTTTAAGTAATAGTTTATGTTTGCTACAAACTTAAGTGCAAAAGTTGTACTATAAATGTTGCCAAATGAAATTTGGCGCAGTTTTCATTAAGGAATTTTTTAAGACTGAAAATTTTATTTTATAAAAGCATTTTTTAAAGGCAAAAAACTTTTTGTTATAAAAATCGTCATAATGTGGTACGAAATGTAGAAATTTATAATAATAAGAATAATAATAATTATAATAAAAAATGTTTGATTTGTCACATGCAAAATATATGATTTTCACACGGCAAAAAATGAAAATAATAAATCAATTATTTTACCACAAATAATATTGACAATCAAACACAATTATTATTTATCATTTTGTCTATTTACATGTTATTTTATTAAAGAGATTTATACACCGCAGCGCAACAGTGTCTAGACATTGAGTTGAATAATATATATTTATAATAAACTGACTTTGGTAATCCGTTGTTCACCATTGCAATAACGACTCCAACAAAGTTAAATCGACTGTAAACTTCTGCATGCGTACAGATGCTTTATTAAGTTTAAACACTTCCTATAAAACTTATGATGAAAACGATAATTACCATTGTGATTAGATGTATATCTGCTGTGCGATTAAATTATTTCAAATTATTTATTCGAAAGTTGTGAAAACTAAAAAAATCAATAACTATACAGAAATATGATTACACGCGTACGTAAAAGCTCATATAAAGCGCAACGAATTTAGTTATTAAAGATCCCGAAAACGTAGGATCGCAACTCAGGATAGTATACTGGGCATTACATAGAATGGTATATATATTCATATGAATAAGTATCTATACTTATAATATATAGAATTCTCAAAATTAAAATCTGCACTGACAGTAATGTTAAACCGCTGAGAAAGAACGGTATTTCAAATATGGATGATATATAACTAGAAAATTATTATTAGTCAGAATATAATCATATCCTAAGTGCGAGGGATATATGGAAACCTTATACCGACCTTTGCCTTAAGTTTAGTCATAGAAATTTTTCCCGAGACTCAGGAACGTAAATTTCGATGTTTTCAAAACGTATTAAATCATTTATGCAATTTGAGAATAGTCCCTAAAACTCAACGATACCATACATTTGACATTGCCACAGCTGAATTAAATATGATCTCCTGTCGACAAACCAATAATATTTTTATTAATATTAACATTAAAAAATATATAAGAAGTATTCAATTTTAATAAACATTATTTTTAATTTTTTAATAAAAGTATAAGAAACCATAGAAAATAAATAATCTGTAATATGTAAGTGGAAGTATCTTTACATAATGAATGAATAACCAATATACAGCTCTTTTAAAATATTATAAATTAAATCAGTTGATTAATACTTAATGTTCTTGTTTGATGTTTAAATAACATAATAACAATGAATCAAATATTAATCTAATTTGAAGAACTTAAATTAGAAAACAGAGATTTTGTACATATTGGAAACAAATATTTTCTAGATATATAATATTTTGAATTATAACAATAATTAATACAAAGCATTATAAAGAGATACGTATGTCACACATTTTTCATAGTTTAATTTAATATGTATACCCTTGTATCAAAAACGGTAATCAATATTGGCTAACATTAATGGACTTTAACTTTGGTTCAATATTGGGGCAATCTTTGATTACTAATTGGCATAAACTTGGGCCAAACTTATATATAATAAATAAAGTTTAACTCGGTGGCCAAATATCGCCGAGGAAGAACCAAATATTGGTATTTGCTTGGTACAAGCTTAGGTCAAACATACATAATAATAACTAAGTTTGGTTTGTGTATATATTGTTTCGTCTGAACACGTTTATGCCAGCTTTAGCTCAAGATTAGCGTGAAAGTTATACTAAAGTAAAGTATGGACCAAGCTTGACTCGTTTCATTTTAGAGATTGACGAACATTGGTTGCCATACATTGGCCAATCTTAGACCAGCTCTGGGCCAAAATTAGGCCGTTTATTTTTTTCTGCATATGTAACTATACAATGTTAATTCAAATCGTTTAAAAACCAAAGAGAAAATTATTTATTGCCATATTACTGTAATTAAGTAAATTTTAAACCCTCTCCTAATAATAATTTGTATAGAATAATTAAGAAGCGTTTAATAAAGTGTCTATTAAATTTTAAAATTAATTAAGAATTAAAGTAAATTATTAATTTAAAATAAAATATACATATACAATAAACATACAGTACCAGTAAATTCTCCTTCGCGACAGTAGCGTAATTTCTTTTATCAAATAAATGTTTTACATGCGTGAAATGAAAACATTAAAAGTATGATCAAAGTTATAATATTAATTGTAACAAGCGAAAGCGTTTAGTACCAAAGTTTTTATAGTAGATAAGTAAGGTTAGGTTGCTTTCATCCCCTGCATCTTGAATATGAAAACTTATAAATGAACTCGGGCAGTTTTAATAAATAATATATCTTGTTCTAAGCGCCTAACTGAAATTTCTCGAACGTCCGACTTTTTTATCCAAAATTAGAATAACCACTTTATACCGACAACTAATTTATTACTATACTCCATCAAACTAAATTAACCAAATTCCGAATAATTAATCGTACAATATATTAGAAAGCTAACACTTCCAGCTTTTATCATTGAACACGTAAAAGCTTCATAATAATATAAATCAATCTCGTAATTGATACGCTTGGAATGGTCTACGAATTCCACGCTATCTAAATGTTCGTTCCGTAATGACCAGAGAAAATACAAAACACAATTACGCCAAAGTCGCTGATTTATTCGAAAAATCCATTACTTAATATTATTGCTGCTTATACGCATACAAAAAGGTTACGCAAGTACCGAGCGGCGACGACGAATCTACGAAAATAAGAAACAAGAGTCGTAAAAAATAATATATCGGAAATGGTCCAATTTGGGCTAGTTTCCGCGACGCAACGTACTCACACAAATAAGTATCGATATCTCTGGCAACGTTACGACATATCCATGACTCAGTGAAAGTCCGAAGCGGAATGCGTTATCCTGATAAGAAAAACAATCCGCTGCCCGCGGAAAATCGGGTGGCCGCTCAGCGCCCTCTCCAACTGCTGCGCGCCATATTGCCAATTCGTGCAGCCTTCCATTCGCAGAGAGCGTCGATATTTAAATCGAAACTTAAATCGCGAGGTACAAATTGTATTCCGAAATCACAGTCGTGCTTGTTATTAGCATTGAGTGTTTATCTGCAGGTTATTAGGCGGCGAAAGGGGAGGACGTCTCGATGCCATGAACCGACGCCATGATAGTCGCCGGCGAGAGAAGAATGCGCGCGTCGCGTCCTGGTCGATAGGACGAGCTACCCCCACCACTCTGATTTTCGTCTTGAATTCGCGAATCCTTTTCAATCGTCCATGTTTCGTGCATCTTATTCCCAGGCGATTCGCAGACTCAAATAAATTTATGATTTTATTCCCTCGCAACGCCGCGTACCCAAAAGCAAATACAAATCAACCGAACGCAAAGCCGCACATGGTTAAGTATATTTTCGTCGCGGCTTTTTTTCCGAACGCATCAAATCCGCCGCAGTTTCTTTCTCTGCCTATAGTGCGCGCTTTGTCGTCTCGCACGGACATGCGGACATTGTAATTACCAGCATAATTAAATTCAGTTGCAGCATCGTGAATATACGACGATGATTTGTCGTTAATTCTTAACGGGTTATATATCGACAAGAATCGGCCGACAATTTGCGATGCCTTTTTCGTTCGCGTCGCTTCGTTAATCGTGTTTATAACCTTAAAACTCGGCTTTCGCCGATCAACAATAATTTCCTTCATTCTATATATTTTTTTTTTCGGTTTTTTTATTGCAGCGAAGTCGATCTATAATTGTCGAACGGGGAACAATTTTAAATACCGATCGAAATAAATAACAACGTAATGTATGCCACAAATTTGACATCGGGGAGCCCGACTTTACGCCCTAGTAAAGTAATTTGCATTTAAACTATACGTCTGTCGCGTTGATCGTTGGGGTGGTTTTAAACGACGTGGACGTTTCAGTCGAATTATTTCTACTCGAGTAAACATTTGCGCGTTGTAATGGCCGTTGGATTGATTCGCGGAATTTTACGATCAATCATATTTTCCGGGCACAGCGCGCATGAATCCTGAAGTTTGAAATTTTGGATGCACGCGAGCATTAAACCGTAAGGAAAGCGTAAAATGAAATGAAATTACAAAATTACCGTAAGACATATAATTAGCCTTATCATTAAATTTGTACCTATTACGAATAAAAAATAAAAATTTATATGAAATCGTGCTAAAGTTTCATGTCGTTTTATTTTTATGAAAATAAAATGTAAGAACGTCAAAAGTTTTTTACATGAAACCGTATCCCGTTTTTATGGGGACGAATAAAACGTGCTCTAAATTAAGAAAAAAATTATAGCTGAATATTGCAAATGAAATCAAACAATTTATTTTATATCCAAGATACATATACTGTTACGCGATTTTTGTCGAAATATTTATAATTTACGATGGCGGCGAATATAAGTCGACTTTATGTACTTCTGGCTTTATGTACTTTATTTTCATCCGTCTTTCTTTTTTTTCGCCCATTCTCTTTTTAAAACTATCGTTATTTGAAAATCATTTACATCAAGACGAATTTCATGGATTTCGTCACAAAACGACACGGCAGCAGATGTGGTAGTATAGAGTGCACAAGTGTTTTGATCGTCGACAAATGCTGTAAATTGCAAAACTATTCGAAAAGTCGGTAAAGGAAATTTTCAAAATACCATTCGCGTTTAGGACGTCGAGCACTTTTTAGTGGCCTGACCACTTGTAGAATAATCAGTCCCTGCCTAAACTTGTGTTCTGTGTAGAGTACATCCTGTTAGAAAGATTATTTTTTATTACACTGAGAAAACAAATATTTAACAATTTACTATATATTATATCAAAAGTGGACGATATGTGAAAATACAAAAAAAAATACTACATTATATATTAAAATTTTCTACATAAACTTGAATATATTCAAGTATATGTGCTTTGCGAATTTTACTGCATTATACATAGTAATTTTTCTTGTAATTTCACGTATCGTCCAGTTTTGATATATTATGTAGTAAATTGTTAAACATTGTTTTTCTCAGTGTATAGATCACACTTTAAAGGTTTTCTTTTACATTTTATTTAATACAGTTGAAATGAGTTATATATAATATATTCAAACAAAAGATAAGTGATAAATAAGTCATATATGTTATACATTTTAATCATAAAAACACATATTTATTTATAAACCATAGTTTTTTATTATATTAAAAAATAATAATAAATAATTAAAATAGTATACTGAATTTTCATTGATTCTCTATAGATAAGGGTGTATCAATTACATTTATATATAATAATAAACAATAAATACTTCACAAACGTATAAAATATATTTAAAATCATAATAAATAATATAATATATGTTTCTCTAATATTGATTTATTTCATGACATTAAATAATTTTTTCTGTACAAATACTAAATAACGTAAATATCATTTATTTGCCTAGAAATTCTTCTGTTGTCCATATACTAAAGAAAAATCCTGAAATTTTTCTTAAAGAAAATAATAAACATTAATGAAAGACACAAAAATGTAAACAAATGTAATAAATAATGGTTGAAAAATTTCAATGTTTGACAACAAATTTTCATACTCTTAACAAAATATTAATATTTTCACAGGTTTATTTACACTTTCGAGCCCTTATCCCATGTTTATTATCTAGTCTGGTAAATTTTACAGGATTATTCTTTCAGTGTATCTGCTATCATACAAAAAATTACGCGAACACATTTTCTGTTTCCTGTTTTAATTCACAAGTTCAACACATTAAAATATATAGTTTTAACATTTTGATCATTGACGAAACGGTAACAAAAATGTACAACCATAAATGATTTGTTTTATTATTTATTTATTATATTAATAATAATAACTTTAGATTAAATACGGTTAAACAAATCAATACTAAAAACTTCATGGCAGAAGAACCCATGCTTTCACGTAAAATTTTAAAAATGATGAACTATAACATTGTTGTTTACTATTTATATTTTTGTATTCCAAATATCTATTTTTAAAAGTTGCTATTTTTAACGAAAACGTTACAAGTGTTGTGTGCTTTTATCGATTACAGTTGTGGTAAAGTAAAGTGGGTCGTACGATTGAACCAAAGATTCTTGGTTTTGTAGTTGTCTCGGGTAATCTTATCCTTGAAGAAATAATACAAAACAACATTGTTGCCAATTATGACAAGAGTTTTGAACTGTACGAGAACCGGATTTTCGAGCCCTCTAATCGAATTTCAGATGCTGAAATATTAATGCAATACACGTATGCCAAGCTTAAATTTAACAAATACATTACCAATATTACTCGGACCGTATACTCACTGCTGGTATATTTAGTTACAACATTTTGAATCATTTTTATTTAAAACTCAAAAGCAACATACAAATTATTACTATTTTTTAAAGTACATATGAAATGTCAAACAAATGTTAAACATTCAAAATACATACACAAAAAAACACTTTCATTTACATGACAACATTAATATATAAAAAAAACCTATAATCAACAAAACATGATTCATAAGTATGTATACATAAACAGACTTAACCCAAGTTTTTGCTTTCAGACATGAAAAACAACACATACTAGTCAATACTAAATTCCATAAATATCTGTTTCACTCTTTACTAAACGCATTAAAGCGCAAAAAGAAATAAAAAAAAAATTACATTGTGTAGGTCATTTTTGTTTTGTTGACAATTTTTTAATATTGCGTATGCCCTTGTAATCCGTTGTAAACATACAAAATCTTAAACAATTCTTTTTTTAAATTTTATTTATATACATACACATAAACAATAAAAATCAGCGGCATAAAGATGTATTAATTTAAGACTCTTTTAGAGAAAAGACAATAAAAGTCTCATTATAAGATACTATATATGTCTTTTCCATGAAAATGTCTAGATTTAAGACATTTGTTTTAGAACTATAAACCATTTCGTATATGTTGTCTCAAATAAATTACAATTCGTCGTTAAAACTATTCAATGCCATCGAAATCTAAATTCTACTTCAACCGTCACATATATATCGCACACGAAATCCTAACCTTTTTGCGTCGCGCGAAATCAAATCACTTTGACACAATCAATTTTCATTTGTCGCAGTTGAAAATGAACATAACTACTGACGTTATTATACAATGCAATACAATAACCCGTCGAGATTCGCAGCGGCTCGAATAGTCGTGATGAACATAAAACGTCGATTTTTTTATCCCGGGATACATTTCGCGCGCTGCAGTTTATTTTGATTAAAAACTTTTCAATTCGGAAATTCAATTCAGTGAAACATCGAAACGCGACGTTTGGCTGTTCGAAGAGAAGTGAGCACTAGAAATAGGTGTTTCGCATTTGTGTAATAACGGATCCTTTGCTTTTGTAGAAGATCTGTGACTGTGTTCGTACGCTACGCAACAGTCAACCCTTTTTTGCGAATCGCCATAAAACTGTTCAGGAAGATGAAAAACTGAAAAGATGTACCGCTGCTACCAGAAACTAACGGTACAGTTCGCGTTTATTTTGTTGCTTTTTATGCGCTGCATTTCGACAATATTATAAAACATTCGGTAAATTCAATTAAAGTTACACTTTTTTGTCGTCGCTGCTTTTACTGTCCACTTCAATTGCCTCGTCAGAATTTCGGAGTAATTAAAAGTATTTCTCATGAGACGCGGACTGTCCTTGCGCAATGTACTTTAATTTCGCACATAGGCGTTCACCGTGGATGCCTCGAGAGAATGCACGGTAGATAAGAGTTAATTAATATAATGTTAATTATTATAATGCAATTCTGTCAAAAAATGATTAGATTAGAAAACACTTGTCATTTTAGCGAGCACATATACCGAAGACGAAAATTAATTAAGCAAATATCATTTACAATACCAAGAAAGCATTCGTTAGTAAACAATCCGGCGATAATATCAAGGTCACGCCATGAAACAAATTCTAAAAATAATACAAATATTTTTGTTATTATTTTATAAACTGACCTTGTGATTATTGTCAGATGGTAAGCAAATAAACTTTGCAGCATAACATAGCATTATCTTCAGTTTCATTTTTTGGCGTCGAAAATAGAATAATATTCAAACGCATTTTAAGAATTGCGGTTACACAATTCGTTTATTTTATTTATTTCTATATAATACGGACTACGAGACCATTTTTACTTTGTTTGCAATATATAATATTGCACTTTAAATTTTTATACAAATTTTAAATATTCGCATAACGTAATAATAGTTGATCCAATTGTCATGATATGTTAACTAACGTTGTCCATAAATCATTAAATATCAAAACAACTAATGCAAATAACAAATAATACCTTAGGCGTTTGCTTTTTGTAATCAAATTTCTATTTATCGCAATTGAAGCCAACTAAAAGTGTATAGTAGATTTGAACTAAGACTGATGTTTATATAAACTGACGTAACTGCGCAGTCCTGCAGATAATAAGCGAACAATTATTTAAGTCGCGCTTTGTGAAAATAATGCGAATCTATTGCAATGTTATTGGTAATTTGGAGTAAAATTTGCAGATTTGCATGTTTCACGTCACGCGTCACTACAACTTACCTTATGGTCTATTGTCTTGTTACACGTCAGTAAATACTCGCAGATTTCTTGCGCAAGAAAATCTGTTTGCATTAACTGTCACGTTATTCATCTGCACCACTGAAATAAGAATTTCTAACAAGGTTTTTTTTAGAAAATATATTTCGTAGGATAAATTTAAACACGTGCATTATTTATTTATCGCGTTAAACAAACCGCGAGTCAACCATTTGCGCATAAATTTTTTCTTTTTTTTGATTTTTCTTTAGTTTCAAATATTTCAATTGATTAATTAAAATTGAAAATTATGAATATGTAGTTCTTATAATTCAAAGCCGCGGCAAAATACAAATGAAAATAAATAAAAATAAATAACTTATGAAACGATCGTCTGCAAATTAAAATAATTGGAATATTTTGATATCAATATTAATACTTGCGTGTTGTCAATGCAACAAACGAAATAATTGCATTACATATATTAGAATTTGAGAATATAATCTGTGCGTCATAAAAGCATACGTGATGCGTTTTTAAATGGTACTTCTCTTCAGCAGTAAACATTTACCGTCGTCTCGGTTATATAATCTAAGATCTCACGGTTTTCTTC
>JABFQC010006712.1:0-10581 GCA_022817085.1 Psilanteris sp. ZL-2020 | reverse complement strand
CTTATAGGTCATAAGTAGGGTTTAAATTTCACCTTGGGATATGTTAAAAGTGTTAAAAAATCGTACAAAAAATGTTAAAAACTAACACGAAACATGTTAAAAATCATGATTTATCAGCCGTAATGTTCAATTCACATAATTCATGTTAACTTTTACAATTAAATTTCTCTCAGTGTATCTAATAATAAGACACTTATACTATCTTTTCTAAAAAAATGTCTTGAAATGAGACATTTTTGAAATGTCAGTTTTTACAGCGTTGTTTTTGTATCCTGGCGCGATGACGCGGGTAATGCTTAGTAAAACGTAGTAATATCTCTATATACGTGTGTCTAAAATACCGTGTTAGTTAATAGTACATAACGTAAGGTGTAATAATATATCTTACGTTCTGATAATGATACAAGCAAATTTATTTATGATGTATTTGTTTTGAGAACATTGCAGTTTGCCGGATTTCTTGCTCTTCGAAATAACTGTTAGACGTTAATATACATATATGTATATGTGTGTGTATTAATTATATATAAGTTAAGTTGCTGCATTTTAATTATTCATTAAAACAGACTAAAATATCGATACGCGTATATCGTACCGCGTCATCATGGCACACGGGATGTTGTAATAATTATTTACAAATGGGAGTGAAAATCGTATAAAAAGTAATTTCAAATCCGTTGAAATTTGACGTCATTGATGTAACGCGTATACTTATATAATTATATTTATGTATAAGAAGTTAGTGACATGCAATGTTGTAAACTTTGGTTGTTATTATTATGTGAAATTTACACCTGTACTTTACGCGCATACGAATTTCCCCTTCGCAGTGATTATATTTTAAAATTGTAATTTTAGAACATTAATTTGGAAAGGTTAAATTAATCAATGCGCACACAATAATTTCAGAAGCAATGCATTCCTAATTAGTGCAGAAGTTTGTTAACATGAAGCTAAAATATAGGATAATATCATTAGGTTGTTGCAGTGACAGTATTAATTATATACTATTAACTTAACATTGTAATTTCAATTGAAAACAAATAAATGATTGAAAAATGCATATTTCTTTACGTTAAAATTAAGCTTGTTTATGGCATTAATATAATGTACATTATTATTTTATAAATATATATGTATTAATTAATTAATAAAAAATATTAAAAATTTGAATACAAATTAATTGATTTTGAGGTTACAAATAATTTGTTATTTATTTGCATAATTTTTATTCCTTTATCAATACGCGTTGCCTTGTCTAAAAATATCAACTTTTATTGAATTATAATCAATATATTTGCAAAATAAACCATCAAAAATCTATATGTATTGTTTCAATGAAATTGGAATATATTTTTTGAAACGTTAGAAAAGGAAATGTAAATTATTTATTTAACTCAGAAAATCTTAATATTTCATATACATAAATGGAATATAGGATAACGGATAATAGCGTATAACAATAATAAACTGCCAAAACATAAAAATAAAATTAATTATATACGTTCTATTAAACTGCAGAATTGAACGGTATAATATAGAATTCATGACAATTTATCGAAGAGGATATTCAAACTTTATATTATATATATATGCTCCTTTCCATTAATTACGTTTTAATTATTAATTTGCTTAACAAAATATTCACTTTATTAACATTACTTCGCATTAAATATAATACATAAAATTAATTCACATTAATATTCGATTCGTGTAAACATTTATTGAACGATTTTATATACTACACTATATAAATTTTATATTAGTTTCAAGTTAAAAACGATTTCCAAAAGTTATCGGTAAAAAATTTATTCCATCGAGACGAATAAACAGTATGATAAAAATCTTTATTATAATATATATATATTTATATTACAAGATTTCGCAGTTCTCCCCGATATAAGTCAAATAAAATTGCATCTTGTGGGACACATTTGTTACGCAAAAATTTATCATAACGTCTAATAACCAAAAAATATTTGCACAATCTCAATTGTGTATATATTCTGCATTTACATTATTTACATTATTTTTGCACTCCTGTGTGTTAATTTCGAAATTTCAATTAAATGTTATTGTTGAATTTCGTTCGAACGCCGGGTATTCTTCGCGCATCTAATTACATAAGCATTCGAAATTTAATGCAATGAGTAAATTTTGGGAAATGTATAACGGAACACCATAAGTAAATAAATTTTGGCAATTAGATAATTTGAACGAAGTTTCTCTGCGTTAATTAACAACACTCGCAACTCGGATTAGTTTATAACAATAAACTGTCTTGTTAGGTTTTGTGCCGTCCCGTCGAAGATATTCGCAGAAATCGTGCATCACTCGAACCAAGCTATTTATACGCCGTAATCGACAGCCCACTCAATGCGTAATTAGAACGCGAAATCAAAATCTCCTCGCGAGCGAATCGCAACTTTGAAAACGATTTTGCGTTCAACTTTTGTTGTTATACCGTATGCAAGATGCATCGCGATAATCCACGAAAAAATTGTAATGAACTTTGACAAAATTTCGTATTAGACGAACAAAGTTTTCTGTTTAAATTTAAACTTTTAATTAGCGCATTTCGATTTACCGAAGCCGAAAGTTTTGATTATAAAACGGGGCAAATGTTGAAACGATTGCACCGAAACGATGTATGTTGAATTATACGAATTGAATTGAACAACCAGAGTTTCGGGCATGTTTCGCAAGTTTATTTAATTTTGGTGAACAGAAAAGTATGTACGAGATCTTCTGAATCGTAAAGAACAAAATCTGATAAACAATTCGTTCTCGGTTACTGTGAATAATTTAACGTTATAATTTCGTTATATTATATGTGCGTGAAGTTTCAAACGTTGAATATCAACAAATCTAATAAATTCAGTCTAACGAAACTGTTTAATTATATTGAATTTTACTTTGATATCAATAATTTCTAATTACTTTACTTTTTTAGGATTATTACATTTAAAAAGTGTAAACTTTCCTTTTAAAAAACTACACGGAAAGAAAAAATTACGAAGAACTAGTATAAATACTGTGAAATTTTCCTAAAATATAAAGGAATTCAACCCCAGAAGATAACATATATAACGTATACTTTTCTTTTTGGGAAAAATTTTATTCTTTTAAATTACAATATTGCAGATATTTTTGCTAAAATTTTTGGTAATTTTTGCGTGAAATTTACTTAACAAAATAAATAGAATTAGGATTTTTTCATTCAATTTTCAATAATTAGTTCTTCATATTGTCCATATATATATAAATCTACACTTAAAGCTGAGAAATCTGTCGTTTTGGGGTTTTTGTTGATTTTTTTTTGGTTCATTTATAAGGAAGAAACTTATTTCGAAAAGTTGCAGTAATGAATATTCGAACCCTGTCATACCGTAAAAATCATATCTATAATCAAACCACTTCACCACTGAGCTAGTAGTATGTTTATCAACATATACTGTTTATATAAATTTAAAGAGTTTTATGGACTCCTTTAACCTATTATTAAAGTTGCTTAAGTACTTTTTCCACAAAAAATGAGTAAACAAAATCTCAATAAGATTAAACAATCTTTAAAATTTCTGCTTTCTTAAGTACAATATTATAAAATTTATATATCAAAATTGTTCATATAATTTTGTAATTCTTTCGTTATATTTTCTTAATATACACTTTTGTTTAAAATTTAGAAAAATGGTTTTCTGGGGTTAGCTTCCTAATTTTCTTAGTAATTTTTCTTGAATATTTTTTTGCGTGTATAATTATTTATCTAAATACGATTCGTTGATAATCAACGTCAGAAACTTCACGTACATTATATTATCAAACATTCAGTTTTAAAATTCGTTTTAAAATGTAAAAAAAATGTTATAATAATGAATTTCAATTAAACAAGTGAAACAAATTATGAATCGTCAGTCGATCGTAAAATTCAATTTACTATGTTGATTTTTGCGATCAGATTTTTCTCAGTGTAAAATTACCAGATTACAATCATAAATTATAAAAAATTTCTTTAGAATAATTTATAATTTTATGACATTCGTTGATATCACTCTTCAAAAAAATATAATCCCAAAATACAACGTCTATATTTTATTAATACGATTCTGAAAAATACAACGTCAAACTTCAATCTAGTAAAATGGTTTTGCTGGGCAATAAAATCAGTCTGCATAAAGTCTAACAAGTTCAGACAATAAACGTGTGAATGCAATACGGTCAAAAGAGCTTTTCGCGTTATTAGTCAGGCTGTGCTCATAGATGACAACCAGCTTCATTTGGAAAACAAAAAAAAATGAAAAATTGAGCCGCATTATCCGCGAATTATATTTGCTTTGTTGAAAATTAGCCATTCTTTAATTAACATTTTGCTCTACTTACAAAACCAATAAAATTTTTCTGTTTCCAGCAATTATATATGTTTGTCCGACCTGCTATTTCTCGATGTTTTACAACATTTAAAACCACCTGGTAAATCGCTTAAATTCAACACGTCAGCATTGCTATTATTATGCATTTTGTCGAATGGAAAATAATCTGTAAACAAGATTGCATCTTGCAAGCGCGTTGTCCTTACCTTAATGATATTTTAATCCAGTAAAATGCTGATAGCAAGATGTTTCCGCGGCGAAACAGTTTTTAACCGTTGAACTCTTAAAGTTCAAGGTTTGAACTTTGCGGCAAACACACTTGCAGTAGCATTTCTTTAACGAGTAAATTTATATACCCCCGCTCACCGGGGAATAATGTTTTACGTGCATAAATAACGATTCGCATTTTTAAATTGATCTTAAGTTAAGCAGCTTTCATAAGCGCAACCAATAAACAATCGATATTCGGCGCGCGACCGTGTACACGGAGAAAATATCCCCGCAATTGAACTGCAATATTATTTCCGAAAGGGTTGTTAGTAAAACGGTTCTCCCACTAAATCATATTCCTTATAAGTTTCTCGGACCAATCTACGCAAAGCAATGGAAGACCCACGGCGAATAATAAACGATGGCGAGATGCGTGCAAATTTGTGTAGAGTATAAACCAATCTGTAAAACACACGTCAAATTTAGAGCGATCTGACAGTCTGAAAATCAGTCGTTCTGCTTGGCAGATCTTATCGTGAATGATGAAAAGATAAAATTGTTGGAGACAAAATAACGAGGTTATTGTTTTTAATCCAATTGATTTATTATTATTAATGTTTATTAATAATTTATATGTATTATATTATATAAATATTTTTAATTATAAATGATTAAAATTGTATATATAATTATATATATATAATTTTATATCAAACTGTATTCTGTTCATGTGTTTATATAATGAGGAAACAAATATGGCGTATCGTATCACGTTAATATTCGACTTCGAATATTATATTCGCAGACTAAACTATAGAAAACTCGCGTTTTCAACACGCCTCGACGAGCCGTCGTCGTAGTGTTCGCGCACTTTTGCATGGATTTTCACACGTAATTATTTATACTTTCTTTTTTCGTCCTTTACTTGTTTTTACGCGAACTCTGCAACCACATTTTTACTTCATTAGATTCCCCTCTTGACAAGGTATGCCGCATCGGTGGAGAATATTTTTAAACTATAATTATATCTTTATATAAAAGTGTTTTCGAATAATAAATTTTAAAACAATGCTTTCGATTAAATTTCCGTTCCAAAAGGATGCGTGAGTTTGAGGACCCGAGTGTAGTCTTTAACGATTCGAGACGATGGTCCGCCGCAAACTTCCCGGTCCGGATGTCGAAAGAATCCACGACGTTGATTTAGCATGAAATATTTCTGTATCAAGGATCCAAGATTCGTGTGCATTGAAATTATGGTCAAACCTGTAAAGCCATGGACAAAAAACCCGACGTAGGATATGGTGGAAATATATTTTCTCAGCGAGTATAAAGCACGATATTACATTCTGGATTATTTATTGATTATCGTTCGGTTATTGTATGCATTTTTTAATTAAATTTTAACGGTTTTTCTTAATAATATGATGCAATAAATTCCTGATATGTAATTCAGATAAATGAAAAAAATTGATACATAATTATATTATACGTGCATGCAAAGTGCTGAAACGTAGCAAAATGTTTATTCTTATGAGTAATATATATATTTTTCGTATGCCGTAATATTATAAAAATTGCATATTATTATACTAAAATGTGAACAGAAAATAAAATTAAAATTATATACTTATGAAAGTTTTTGAGTACAAATGTAATAGTAACGCGCGAAATTTAAATACAATATATTGCCGTGATTTAGTATATTTAAGTAAGTTAAAAGTTAATTTACGTTAATTATATGTAATCAACATAATATAATAGTATAATGTACCAATTGATCCACGATACATGTAGTTTAAAAACGTTCAGACAGCTATTGATATTTGAAAAAAACATATACAATAAATACAAATTATTACACAAATTCTATCAATAAACAGAATAATTATTTGACTTACTAACTTTGGCTCATATTTAATATCAAATATTTTTTAATATAACATAAAGGTGATTATTATATATATATATATATAATATACTTTACAATAAACCTATATTCCGTGTATTAAAATTATATATATCATTTTTTAAATTTCATTTTATCAATTTCACGATAATTTTAAATTTAATGTCCTTACACTGAGATAAATAAATGACAAAAAATTACTATCATCTATATCATTAATTCGGAATCATAAGAGAAAAATCATAATATTTACTATTTTTAAAAGTAATATATTATGACAAAGTAATATTTTTCTATGTAAAAAAGTTACTTTTTCCTTTTAAAAACATTAAATATTATTCATTTTCTCTTATGATTACAAATTAAAGAAATAAATAGTAATTTTTCGTCATTTATTATATATTTATCAATAATACTTACTGCGTTACATGCATAAGATTCATACCAACCGTAGTCTGATCAAAACGGTTAGAATTATTTATTGTCGATACAATTAAGTTTGAATAATTTTAAATTATTTGCGAAATCTGATTCTAGAATTGTATATACACATATTAAATACGATGCCGTAACAAAGATAACTTCGTTTGACGTAATAACTTTATTTTCTTACGTGTTTAATAACTGTAAAATCTTTATTATACTCTAATTCAATAGCTGTGACATAAAGGGTATTTTGCAATATGCGACAGCTAAATATTTGAAATATTTGCGAAATATGTGTCCAAAAATTGTTTAGAAAATAAACGCGCAGAACCGTCGGCGCATTCCGAATATATTTATAAATGCTTGCTTCCATTTATTATATATAATACTGTACGTATCAAGCAATATAGTAATATTATTATTGTTGCGCTGTTAATAAGAATATTATTGCGCTAACAATGTAATATTAGCATTCAGTCAGGGCAAACCACCAATCTTTTGAAGTTAAAACCATGATACTGATACAAGTCTAAATAGCTTTATTTTACCCATGCGGTTTGTGCATTGTTATTATGTAAATTTATGAAACGCAGTAAGCGAAAGTAATATGAAATATGTTCTGTATATCACAGTTTGTGCATATAAGGGTAAAAAAGTGAATTAAGATCATTAATAAGTAAAAATAATTAATATCTAATATATAATTATTTTTAATTTCAAAATTCACTTTTCATAGTGAAAGTACGATATTAGAAATGTGTATACAGACGTATATGAGAGAGACAGAGAGAGAGGGAGTAAGAAACCTGGGGAAAAACTTAAAAAAATAATGAAATAATTTAAGAAACTTTTTATCACTTCTACTTACATAATACGCTTGATAACAGTAATTTCACGCACGTAAATATATTATTTAAAATCTAGTTATATAATAACGATCTTTATTTCTTTAATAATAATAACTTTCAAAAGTGGGAAATGAAATAAAATAAGTTTATCAGCGTTGGATATTATAAATTTTGTACTTGTATTGAAAAGGTTTTCCTTGGTATAATTCGAATATAAAATTGAATATAATTTTTATACCTTAATCTGGTCGAAATATTGCAAAACGTTCGAATGCGGTTAAGATTTTGAAATATAAACTTTTCTCTTTACTTTTTCGTTTAAAAAATTGGTTCCATAAGCCTGAGGACGGAAGACTGTTTCATTTTCATGGACCACTTTGCGCGGAAATCCTGCGTCAACAAAACCACATCATTTGAACGCTTTTCATCTTTTCGCCCCGACATCCGTAAGCTTCGCTAAAAAGTATCGCAAAAATGTATTTCGCCTTTACTTTTACCCGCGTTGTTCCTTTAGAGTTCTTCAGTCTGATCACGAAATTTCACGCGTTCCGAAGGAATGAAAGTTTCATTGCACCAAAAGTTGCAAATTATTAGCACTATTTTTATATTATAACTTATTTTGCTAATGTTTATTTTGTTTCGTATTCATTGAATTCCAAACATGTTAGCTGTTCAAAAAAATTGATTTTGAAAATTAACACAGAGAGTCTCGTAAGTACACCGAAAAAAATAAATGACGAAAAATTAATATTTATATCCTTAATTTGGATTCTTAATTAATTAACTTGGAAAAATGACAGAAAAAGAATAATATTTACTGTTTTTAAAATAAAAATATATTTTATCATAACATTTTACTTTTAAAAATAGTAAATATTATGTTTTTTCTTTTACGATTCCAAATTAAGGATATAGATAGTAATTTTTCGTCAATTATTTCTCTCAGTGTATTTAAAATTCGTAGTCATTTATATCAATACTGAAACAGTAATTGATTTATCAATACGTCTATAAAACTATTTACAAACATAAATGACGCTCATTCTTTATAATACAATAGTTATAAAATAAAAAATTGTACTTTCATTTATTGTATTACGTTAAAATTATTTAATAAAACTCATATATACACTGAGAAAAATTTGTCTTCAAAATTATTGTGCCAAAACAATATTTTCATACTATGTTTATCAACACTTAAAAATTACCCCTAAATATCGTAAACATTATGTTTCGATTTCCTTATAATTTTTACTGTGTTTAACGATAATCATTCTTTGTTGACAAACATTGCATCGAAATACTATTTTTTCTCAGAATAAGAATTTATCTGAAATATTAATTAATAAAATAAGAATAAAATTTGAATATGGACGAAAGCCATATCTGCTATATATATAAAAATTCATATTTCGTTTATACATATTATAGCATTATATACAATATTAATTCTGTTAATAAAATACATATATCATAAATTTAAAAGTTTTACACGAACTTCCGTAATGCTGTATAACCTTTTGTATTACTTTTATATTCTATTGACACAATTATATTTTATTTAAAACATTATAAACACAGTCGAACTATTTTTAAAAGTATTTTGGCGGAATAGTTTGTAATTCGTAAGTATTGATCATTCTCGACGACTCATGTCAGTTCTAAAAGGAGACTGTTTGAAAAGATACTTCTGCTGCGATAATCTGGCTGTTTGATTAGTTTATATTCTGCTAACTAGAATTCTAAAGTTTTGGTTATCTGACGAGTTATTTCATGTCAAAGTTTATTGTGACAAGTTTATGCTTACATCACGCGAATGGTTTGATTTCGTATAGCGTGAGTTTCATTTTTGTGATTTCGCGAAACTACATCTTAACGCGTTTTGCATTTTAATTACCACTGCATATTAATTGTACTTTATACTGCAACAATGGCAACAGTTGTACACGTTATTCAGTTAGACAAAGATCGATAAATAAACTGAATTTGTATCTGATATATATTTTCAATTTACCATTCATTGTATATTTATGAATTATAGACACAAATGTAAATGAAACTACAATAATATTAGTATTTTAATTAACAATGATATAATTGTATTTTGGTATATAAAAAATAATATTCTTGAGAGTTATAAGTACTTTCGGGTATTCGAAATATTTAAATTATTTCTTTTTTTCAGCCAAACGATGTGCATCATATATATTCAAATACTCCAAAATCAAAAATTGCAAAACAAAAATTGTTATTAAATTTTTCCTATTTTATATATTTATTAATATATACTCAGGTGTATTTTCCTCAATGACAAATTTGAATAAAGTGTAACGAATTTATGGATATATTATGCTGAAAAAATTATTCCACAAATTTGACCAAAGTTGGTAATAAAAGTATAATAAATATATGATGAATGTATTATTCGTACAAAGGCAAATATTTGTTTGGTAATTTCGGAAAAGTTTTTTTTAATAATAAAGAGCTTTTAATAATAATTTCTCACGTTTTCTATATATTTATCTACTTTTAATACCTACTTTGGTAACATATGTGGGATATTTTATCCGCAAATATCCCATGAATAAATTAAAGTTTCAAATTGAAGGAATTAAAATTACAGCAATTCAGGATCATGTGGAATTGCGTAATCTTTGTTGTCACTTCCCAAGTAAAAATTTTGTCTAGTTTTCAATAAGGCGCTGAATAGTTTAAATTAGGGACTGGTCAGGAACACTTGCCAGCCACTCGTAAGAGATGTTACGCGCTGTCTTAAAAGTCGCTAATCAGTTAAACTGAATAGCCCCTACTCCACTAACTT
>JABFQC010006711.1:0-10581 GCA_022817085.1 Psilanteris sp. ZL-2020 | reverse complement strand
TTATTGCATACTCGAACCAGACGCAATCGGGCGTCGCGCGTGCGCGCCGCGTTCCTGGCTTGACCCTGAATTATTCAGCAGCAAAAAGACCCGATGAGGACGAGGACTTCATGAAAATTGCACGGCTCGTGATTGCCGCGGTTCAGAAGAGGCTTTTTCAAATTCACGTCGGCTCGCAGCATCTGCCGCGTCGTCCCTTTGCTCGTCTTCAAAAACTTATTATAATGTTGCTCTAAGGACAAACTTCCTTATTCAGAGGCATTCTCGCGACGAGCCCGGACCTCGTACCGGGATAAAAGCGAATTAATAAGTAGCGCGCGCACGACATGTGCTACTTTTTAGAGCCGCGAAATTGCGTTCGGCGCGCGGCAGATAAAAGTTGCGGCAATAATTACTTTGCGGCGTTGCCGAATTGGCCGGGAATTGTGACGCAAAGTCGAGTCGTTTGATGTGAAAATGTGAATATGTTGAATTTTTTTTTATTATTATTATTATTGTTTTTTAACGTAAAAGGTACTGTCAGTCATTCGATTTCGGCAAATTACTGGCATTAATTGGCGTTCGTTTGTCGCCGTTCGGAAGCGACGTTGCCGCGCCGACTAATCCAAAACTCGACGCGCGTTTGTGAAAATCCCGAGGCATTCGAGCGCGCCGAACACCGAAAATCGATCGGCACTTTAACCCTTCCGAGCCCGAAATAAAATTCAGACCGTGACGAGCGCGATTCGCCTCGCCGCAAAACATTACGATAAAATGCAGGAATCATGTCGCGATTCGAAATACACGAATCTGTTCTTGTCGGCGCGGCGATTCAATCTGGGCGCGGAATCGCGCGCGGCCATGGAAAGTCGACGGCGCGGAAACGGAGCAGCTTCGGGGTTAATTTCGTGCATTTCAATGACGCGACGTGAATACGAAGCGAAACAGGCGTCCGATAAGTCCGCGATTCAGTTTTGGGCGCCAGGGTTTGGGCGCGGAACGTAATGGCTTAATTTTTTAAAAGAAAAATCTAAAATTTTCTCTCCATTCCAGAGTCCAGAAAAAGTTTCAACAACGTGACAAATCACCTTTTCGGCACTATTCGGTTTGGGCGCCGGAATTGATATCAGTCGGCGCCGAAACTGCACGAATGCTTCTCGGTTTCATTTGCAACACCGCTATGAACTTCAAACAAAATTGACTCAAATGATCCGCAACGTTTGGGTGTTCGTATTTGGGCGCCGGGGTTTAGGCGCGAACCGAAATCGCCCACGAGGTAATTACGCCTGAAATATGGTAATTGGAGTCCGACAAGTGCTCTAGCAACATTTGCAAACAGGACCTGAAGTAGTCGTAAAGAAGTCGCGCGGCACTCGACACGGATCGCCGCGAGGAAGTCGTCAGCGCCGTAAATTATACGTGAAATAAGCCCTCGCCTAGGCTAGAGAGTCGAGGTCAAAAACATCTTTTGGCAACCCTCGGCCGTTTTCGAATGCGCGCAACCTTGGCACCGCTCCTGGCCTGATCCCCCAGGGGTAATAAAACGGCAATTTAATTCATACACTTGATGAGCACGCCGCGAAGCCAAACGAACGGAAGGGCTCATTTCGCAAATCATCGCCTCGCGATAATAAAGTACTTTCTATGGAAAGCTGTTTTCTTTCTTTCGTTCATTCTTCTTATTTTGTTCGATATACTTAGCTCGATGAAAGGCTATTGATTTCGTACGTTTTTGTTATGAAAAATGACACTTCCGGCGGGATAAAAACTGTGTATCTCCTCGTTGGCGATATGCAATTTATTATTGTTTATTTTACGTCTTAAGGGAAACAAGTGCAATGGTTGGTTTAAAGCAATTAGAGTTTAATTATTGTGGTGTTTATTTGTTGGATTTTGCATTATAAAGCGAAACGCGTATGCGAAGAATATGTAATAATTTTGGTTTAGAAATTTGAAATTTTAATTTTTTGTTTCTCTCCCGAGTGAAGCAAACCTTTGTTTACGCAATTAATTTAAATTAATTTTGGTATAAAAAACCGTAATTTTATAAGGAAAACCAGGAGTTTTTAGATTTTTACATTAATGTCTCCAAATTAGTGTTATAAAGAGCAATTCTCTAAACTTAATGTTTTCTGCACTGAGAACAAAAATATTTAACAATTTACTATATAATATATCAAAAGTGGACGATACGTGAAAACACAAAAAAAAATTACTACAATATATATTAAAATTTTCTACATAAACTTGAATATAATATTATGTGCATTGCCAATTTTACTATATTATATAGTAATTTTTCCTGTATTTTCACGTATCGTCCCTTTTTGATATAATATATAGTAAATGGTTAAACATATTTTTTCTCGGTGCGAGTGTAGAATAGAAAGTTATTCAAAATGAAATTATAGATACAATATTCAGTACACAGATTCACTGAAACTGTCACTTTTCTGCCCTGAACATTGGCAGAAAAGTACCACGCATTAATATGGCACTGAATGATCCAAAAATTATAAATCATTCTGTTCCTTCCTTCTATTCTAATAAAAAAATGTTTATTCCTGTTCGTCAAATTGAAATGACCCCAAAGTCCATAAAATACAACTTTACTCCCTACGCCGCTTTGGCCGAAAGTCATCGGGCTTCGCACTCGCGTCTTATACTCCAACGGCCGCTAAAACCTTTGAACCAATTAATCGGTTGTATTGACAAGCCGCCTCGCCGCGACTCCGAATTGATTTCTAGACGAGCGCACAAAAATGATCGTTCATTACTTCTCGTCGTTGGCACTTGTGCACTTGTCATTACTAATAAAAGTGTTTAAAAAAAAAGTGAGATCGTCTCGCGTTGCTCGCGACGTCTGCGCGTAATCGAACGCAAAAATATTTAACCGCGATAAAAACGCAGCCTGCTCGTTATTTAATCCGGCGCCTCAATTATCCGCGCTTTATTACACCGCGCATTATCTTTATAGCTTCATTAATGTAAACACAATTAATCATTGCGCCGTCTTTATTACAATTACATAATTCCACGTCAAACGCTTCGAAACCGAACAAACGCTATTCAGCCGTTCCAACGCAAATACCCGTCGACTGCGATCTCACGAGTCCTTCGGTTGAACTTTTCACCGGCACTTAACCGTCTTGACACAACCGCGTTATTTTATCTCGCGTAGATTCGCTCGTTCATTAAGCCGCGAAACGTATCGATCGGACTAACAAAACTAACATTTGCGTAACGCCGGAGATACGACGTTGCGCAATTCGCGTTTTTGTCCGCGAAACAGCGAAAACAGTCCTCGACAACTCATTCCGTACCGGCGTGTCAAATCCGATCGATCGATTAATCGCCCGATCCAACGAGCGATCCAAAATATCCGCGTGAAAACTGCAGGATTTTCAAGGACGAGGGTCCCCGCGATCGGACGGAATTTGGCTTTCGTATCGTTCGCTGCACCCCGAGACGTGACGAGCGAAGACGTTTATTGGGACCATTTGCAGGATAACAATTCGCCGAAGTCGCCGGACCCCTTCGACTTCGGACGCAACCTGCAGGCCTAATGTTGAAGGGCGTTGATCCTTGAATTCGCGCAATGTCGATTCCGATAATTCATCGTGAGTTGTGTTTTCGCAAACACATAATGCAAATAGCCTCGCGAGACGTCGTAATCCAGGACGGAAGCTGGTTGAGAACCGGTGGGCACGTCCGGCTGGCTCGCGTCAGGGGTTGAAACACGAAGGGGGTTCGAGGGAACGCGGGGCACGGGGGGCCGCAGCGGCATTCATCGCGATGCAGATGGCTGCCACCCCTCACGAGCGACTGACGCTATGCTCGTATGCGACGCGCGATCCCGTGTCTGTGTACGTCCGTGCGGCTCACACGGAACGTCCCCGTGTACGCGTGTAGAAGGACGCGCGGCCAATGGCGAAACGGCTCGCGAACGCGCTCACGTCAATCTGGCCACGCAATTTGTGTACGCACACGTGGCCTCGCGACGCTGCTTTTGCAGAGGGTACGCAGACTCCGGGTACCAACCTAATTCCCGGTGCCCAACTTAGCCGACAACTTCATTTCTCGTTTTTTGTTCCACCCTCCCCCCCCCGACGCCCCGTTCCGCCCCCCGTAGTCGACCGCGTTGCGCTCGCATCGCGTGACCCTTGATGCGAAAAGATTAAGCACGACTACTTTCAAAATCTAAACATCTGATATGCCCATGCGTCCAAATAATTCAAGTCGACAGATTCGAGCGGTTCGGATGAGATAATGCCAACTCGAACTGACAGCGCTCGCATGGGGTCGTGCGATTGGCAACATTGTCCGTCGGACAATGTATAATTTACTACCCTATTAAGAAAATTAATTTCCCTCGCCCCTTCAAGGAGGTTTGCACTTTCGCAGTAGGAACGGGTGGTGGGCTGGTTTGGAGTTCGTTGGAATTTGGTGTTTTTCTGAATCGGCTCGGGGGTATCGGGTTGGGAACCGAGCGGGGAACCCGCGGACGAAGGTTATTGTCAGGTTGGAAGCAAATTTCCTCGGCCGTTCGTTGTCGGAGTTGGTTGGGAGGGTAGATTTCTGCGTTAGATGTAGATTGTAGCGATGGTAGGGACTCAAATAGGATGGATATGGTCAGAGTCTTTGTACAGTGTATAATTTTGCTGTTGGCGGGATGTTCCCTGGTTGGTCCAAGTCTTGACCAGGTTCATCCATTTCAAGAATAATAATGTGGAATAACAGTTCGTGACAATTTCAGAAATTACTTAATTTCGTCGATGGTATCGGAAATGTAAAGTACACCATCTGATATTAATTAATTGCTTGGGATAATTGGATAACTGAATTAATGGGAGTACTGGATCTACTCTAAACCTCATTAGTAGATATCCAGGGTTTTTAACAACTTGAATCCAGGACTGGACAATGTCTACTACCTAGTCCTACCTAATATGACATATTCAACCATCATCCATCTTATACCATAAACATTAGACTATCAAATGCAAATTACATCATCTTCCACCATCCCTACTATCCACTTGTAATCATCTATGTATCACTTCTAAAAGCTAACATTTCAACCTAATACTCCATGACTATCGAATGACTAATCCTCTCCCAACTTATACATCCCAAATCGACTACAGATTGTAATTGCGCAATCCCAATACCTTACGAATTACCAGTACTTTCCACGTCATCCAAAAGGGTAATGACACCGTTTTATGACCTCTTAGTCTAATTCCAGCCAGGTGCAAAATGTATCGAACTGGTATCACGCGCAAATCAAATAACGATCGGATACCCATCCGACATAAATTTCTCCCAAGTACTTCGCTCCTAATCAGGACATTATCCTTATTCCGGGACCAACTCTATAAATCAGGTATATCTTTACCAATATCCTACTTCAATCCGGGCCAGACAAAGGCGGCCAAAATTTGTGCGTGAATCGGATCGCATGTCCCCGATCTGATTCTCATCCGCAGCAACTGCTCTTTTGCGCGCTGCCAATATTTAGATATCAATAAGAATCGTTCTGCCTCGGGTCGATAAATAATTTATGGCGGCCCGTCAACAGCCGTGTTGGCCGCTCGAGGCGTGCTCGGCAATAAACCATCGCGTCGCAAAGAATCGAGTGACTTCATCTGGTGATTACGCCTTTTCAGAGGGCGCAATCGTGTCTTCGGCTTGGGCGTTCCGGCGTCGCGCGTTTCCCAGTGCCGAGGCGTAAATTACGACATGGGTTTCTGCCACGCGAGAAGGGCTCGGCACCAACGTTTCGGATTTAAAACTCATTCTCATACAAAAAAAAAAACTTCCCCGCGTTTACCTGTCACGCCGATGACGATCCTGACGAGGGTACCGGCGGGCCCCTCGTACCCTTCTCATGACTCCGAATGCGCGCGCCAATAGACGCGACGCTCGCATAGAAACGCGTCCTTGCGAAACTAGACCGCACCTTCGCAACGCTACCAACCTGATACGTGGAATTATAATGACACTCGCATGCCTCGACTTCTCCTCAAGAAGTGACAAGAGGGACAAAAAAAGGCTTTTGCATTCGAGTCGTTTCGTACCCCCGGGGTTACACGCTCGCAAATCCCGAACGCTCCGATGACTTAATTCGACACTATGAATAAAAAAGACTAACGTCAATTGATTATTTTCCAATGATGAACGTCTGTGCACCGGGATCACGCTGGGGCCGTTCGGCTGGCGCATCGCCGATGGCCACGGGTGCTTCCTGTTTTGCTGACTCATTGCACCGGCACGCTCAGCCGATTCTGAGATTGAGTTCGGATTTCGCATTTCGAGCGATTCTCGTCGTTGGTCCGATCACCTCGGAGAACAGTAATTAATAACGGAAGGTTAATTTCAATTATTCGCCTTTTTTAAGATGAAACTTTAATGGATATATAATAAGATGGTTTTGGATTTTCATCAAACGTGCTTTAGAATTTGTGGTGGTATGTTGAAAAATATATGTATGTGTATTCTTTCTCGAAATATTACTCGAAATATGTTCAGTGATGGTATGTGTTTACTTAGTAACAGTTTCTTTTCTTTTTGAAGCGTCTAATAATATTTGGGTTTTTTGTATTACATTTTTACAAAATTGTCATGATTTGTCAAGTCAATTTCAATTTTCTTTAATATTTCTAATTGATATGAATTTCTTTTTAATGGATAGAATCCTTTTTTAAGTCAGTAAGACGTTATTTGCAGTAATTGTATTCTAATTAGTAATCAGAAAATTCCGTTTTATTGAAGATTTCTGCAATTTTCTGCAGGATAATATACATACATATATTACATATACAGGAGAATAATACAATTGAGTAGTTTTCATTCTTACAGTTGACATAATTCATGTGATAAAATCTTTAAATATTTTTATTTTTCTTGTTTCAATATTTTTTTTTCTTTTGCATTTTACGATTTTAAAATTAAAATTCGTACGTGTGTTTGGTAAAAATTGAAAACTATTTGAATAATGTGCATTATAATTTGAACAAAGGGCTACTGAGACCCTTAAAACTTCAAAACACGAAGTATCTTCAAACAAGTTTATTAATACAATATATTCACACAATTACAATATTTCTCTTAAAATTAGAAACTGATTTTTTACTTCAAAACGCTGGTCTGTAAATGAAAAGCAGAAGATGTCTCAATTTAAAAATCCAAAATTTTATTAATATAATCAAATCGTTGCAATTCCGTTACACAAAATTTACTGCACTGAAAAAAGTATTAGTATAAAATTTACCATACATTTTAACGATTGCAGCATATAATATCATTCATAAAAAATATTCTTACATATAAAATACACATTCTTATTTATAGAATATCATTTACTATATTATATTAAAAAATGTATATCAGGAAGCAAACCATTCCAGGATTCATATATATTATTTTTTTCAGTTCAATACAAGAAAATAAAAAATCAAAATAAAATTAAAAAAAAGTGCAATGTTACTTTCGGATAGCAATTTTTTAATTATCTTATTAAACCACATATATTAATAACAAAAATATCTGCTTTTATTTTCCTTCCTCAGCGCCTATTTATACGCTTCACAAGCGTATATTAAATTAAGACACGTCTTTACTACTTCAGTTGTCAACTAATCTTAACTAAAGTTATACCACATCTGATTACCAGGCACTATTGAAATAAAAAAATCTCATCTCAATTAATATCACGATTATCCTGGTTTTAAGACGCCCAGTACATAATTATCAGACCCAAACAAATCTTACATCAAGACCCGTCTGCAACGTTTCAAGACGCCAGCATGCCAACCAACCCCGAACACGCCAACCCAACCCATCCCCCGATCTTACGTCAAGACGCCTCGTCGTCTTAACCGACTCCATTCGGGCGTCTTAAAATACGACCCGCTCGTCGGTCCGCGACTCGTTTCGCGTTTTGCGAAACAATCGCACGTCGGACGCGGCTCCGAAACAAATGATCCCGCGGACAACAGGTGGAATCAACTCGTTCCTCGAAATCAGCCCGAGTCAAAGGCTCCGCGCGCGTATATGCGAAACGCTGCGACGTCTACGTGTCGGAGCGTGAATTTGCATAGCGTCGCACGTATCTGCGCGGCCGACACCCTGCGCGATTGTTATGAAAATGCGGCCGGCGTTGCGAGCGTCTCGATTGCCGAGGCAGCCGATCGAGGAGGGGCCTCGAACGCACCGTTCGGTGGGGCTGGAGCGCACAATGGCGCGCATCCGCGCCAACCGGCACTCGCAATTGGCATAAATGAGATTGATACGACTTTAAGTTACTCGCACGGCGACGTGGCGGACTCACTTCAGATTGTTGTCACGCCACTTTCGCGCCGAGCAACAGGCAGAACTCGTTGCGCAAACATTTGACGAGGTGTCAAATATACCGGAATGCAAGTGGAAAATAATGAGATAATAATATGAGAATAAATAAAGTCGATGCGCAGTAGCTTATTCGTCACCGAGCGGAGGCTGCGATCGGAGGCCGTTGCCGTTGGGGTCGGCGCTGGGGTCCGCCGAGGCACTCGCGCGATAATTGCTCGCGCTTTGTTGCACGCCTAGGATTGTCATTATGTTCCCACGTGTGCGATTCCAGTTCCGCGCGGTCCCGAGGATCCAGCTTTTTGACTCGCGGGAGACACTTGTGAGAGGATCGACGTTCGGGGTGTTGACTGTGAGACGGGAGTGGGAGGGGGGTGGTTGGAATTAGTTGGATGGATTTTGGCTGATTTTGGGTCGTTCGGAAGGTGGTGCGGGGCAAGACGCGTGGAACGAAGGAGATAACGGTGTGGGGTTGGGTTGGATGGAAATTTGATTTGCACGATGGAGATACGGTGGTTTGAAGATGGATTTTGTACGGTTGCAGATTTTTATCGGTTTTGTTGTTTTTCGATTTTTCATTTATTCCTTCTGTTTTGAGATAATGTAGAATAAATGATATAGTTTAATCAATGTTTGTAAACAACAATAATATAAACAGCAACGATTTATTTGTTTGTCAACAAATGCGGAAATCCAGCGATTTTAATGTTTGTAAACAAAAACATCAAAGCTCCAGGGTTGTACTCAAAGTTTATAAACAATAACAAATCTTCTAAAGCTACTGTTCGGTTATTTTTGGCTGAAATTTTGTATTGTTACCCACTTACTTCCATTTCAGTAATTTTTACAGTGAAACGTTTTTCTTACATGCACCGTTTCAATAAGAGGGTTCCTTTTCTAAGCATTAATAGATTCAATGGAAATCAAATTATCGTTGTTATGTCATTTAATAAAAATATCAAGATGACGTTTCTGCAGAGAGTGATTGATTAATATTGCCTATCGCTTACAAGTTATTTTGAGCAGTTTAGTTTCTATTTAACTAAAGGTTGCACGCGTTTATATTGAACCATTTTGTTTGGATACGTGCATTGAGAAAAAATTAAGTTGAATTATTATTCATCATTAATTAATACATTATTATTAAAACCGTAACATTATTTAATAGAACATTATAATAATATTGTTGCATGAAAACAAAAAATCAATAACATGCAACAATATAATAAAAGAAAGTAAAAATTACTTATAACGCAATACACGCATAAATATCCGAATTTTAATGAGTCCAAAAGTTACAAGATACGGAGAGAAGTAATACTGAAAAAATTACAAGGCAAATAGTAAAAGTACCATGCTTTCGACAAAGAATAAAAATTGCTTTATACGAAATTTTCCGAATACATAATAATTTATCCAAATTGAGTAACATTTGCTCAATTCGCTTAACTTTATTTTCCAATTCTTATATTAATTCAGCAACAATTCCTTCATATCGAACTTATTATTACCAATTAAAATAATAATTCCCATCAATATTTCATCATCCTTTTATCGCGCGTATAAAATTGAATTCATCCAAAAAACAAAGCAAACAACACACGCAAAAGTCACTCGCACTTATCGACACGACTTTAAATTAATTCTCATTTCTTTTGCGTACCGAAACCCAACGTTTTCCCTCGCCAAACGATTCTATCGCGACGCAATTATAATTATTCCCGCTCACCTATCAACTGATCAATGCTTTTTAACACACGCCATTTATACGAGAAATATAATCACATTCAATCCAGAATGTTTCCATCGCGTTCAACGTTGCCACACACACAACGTAAACGATACGAGATTGAATCGTAACGTTTCCACTCTGACGCAACGCCACATCACGAATTTCGATATCATTCATTAACATCTGCGCAATTACCAAATCAACTTTCAAATCAAGACCAACAGAAATCGCGAACCGTCAACATCTCCGCGTACAGTCAGCAACAAAAGTCCAACAAAAAACGCTCCAAAATCCACATTCCCTGCCCGCAAATTGCAAACCTTAAAACACCCCCCGCCCATCTTATTCGCATTATTTATATGCAAACCATTCGATCCGATTGCGTCCCAATCAGTCCGATCGCGCTGTACCAACCAAAACCATCCAACTGAACCAACCGAACCAACCGCAACGACGCGTCGTGGATAGCGAAGGAACCCGCGATTCGCATTCGTCGTTCTCGTTTCCTCACGGCCCTCGAG
>JABFQC010006710.1:0-10583 GCA_022817085.1 Psilanteris sp. ZL-2020 | reverse complement strand
ATATTAATTTAACCAACTTTATAAATACTTTTGTTTAGCAATTCATTTGTATTAATTAAGTTTATTAAAATATTATATAGTTCATGTAAGTAATTATAATAATACTTTTTATTATAATGTTAAATTTGTATATGTAAATAATAAAAATTTACAATTTATATATAATAGGCAATCGCGTCCATTTAATGTTGAATATCAAATGTATATATATATATATAGATTTTAATACAAATACATACAAAGATAATCCCCAGAGACAAATATGGACATGATTTGACTGAAACAAATATAGTGCCTAATGCTTATCTCTAGACTGAGGTTTAATTTAATAAGTTATTTTTATTAAAAAATAATTTATTAAAACTATATTAATAGAATATGTTGTAAATTATAATTATTTATAATTTAGCATATTTACAATAGTAAAAAGTCAAACATTTTCCGAATTATCTAAATATTTAGTTGCTAATATAGAAGAAACGTTATTTGCATTATTTAACATATATTTTACTTTATGCAAAAATACCAGATCGTAATTATGTATATTGAAGACATGTAGTTTTATTGATTAAAGACATCTCTGTTTTCTTAGGTAATTAATTATCTTTATTTTGTACACAAAGATTATTACAACTAAAATTTCTTATAATTAATATTTATAACAAAAACAACATTGCATCGCCATTAAGGCGATCATTAATCTGATGCAAAGAGATAACTTCCATTTATCGAATGCTGTGCAATTCATAACACAAATTCTGCTTGGATTGAGTGAGCTAATAAATTGTTGAAAAAGTATTGTATTTTGCAAAGTTATGGCTATTGTAACGATATTTTCTTCACCATATTGGAATAAAAATGGGAAGAAAAGCTTGTTCGGTGTGGAATAAATCCATAAAAAGTTCATTTGTGGCTGATTTCCAGCTATACAGTGTGTAACTACGAAATGCTCGTAAAACTAGCTACGCTACGAAACTCGTTGATACTAAAAGAGCATGCTTTAGGAATGACTGTTACAGCGATTCCACTAGCTTGGTGTCCAGCATTTTCATGCAAATACATTGTGTTCTAGAACGTTAAATGATGTTACATTTTAAATACGAAATCCTTTTTATGTTAATGATATAGCGAGTTACAGTATTTTTACAAAGTAGATCCCCTTCAAGTCTCGAATATTACGCTGCTGCACGCATCATCTAATGAGTTCATTGCATTCAAAAGAAATCTGTACGTGCACGTTTTCTGACTTTATTATACGTTAGTTAGAATTATGGCTATACCAAAGGAATATGTAATTATTAAAATGTAATTTAAAATAATGTTACGCGTGTAAATTGGGTAAAGTAAATTAATTTTTTGTTATAGTTATTAATAAATTTCGTTTGATTAAAGGGCGTATTCAACATCAGATATGACGATATAATTTCGCGTGTTTTCGGCACTAAAATGAAATACATATAATTTCAGTATATGTTTGAAATTGTTTATTTTAATTATTTTTAATTTGTACATAGCACGTTTTAATTTACATTTACATAAATTGTACCTTTAAATCTGTAATCCTGTCATATTTATGTCTCGTTTTTGGTACTAATATAATTAATTTATACGGTGTATTAAAAATAATGGACTGTTACTAATTGAAATATATGACATAGTTATGTTAATTTATTAAATATTACAATGTGCATATGCGACACAAATGCAGTACCAAGTATTCCTTTTGAATATGCATGTAGATGCGAGAACTCACCGAACATCAGTCCTACTACTTTACAGCATGAATTTTCATATATTGCACTATGCACACTGGATAACATCAACTTTCTTCAGTATTAACAAGCATTGAAATTTGTTCACTCAAAGATTATACTCAATTCGTAGAAACATTCTTTGGTATTTACTTAGATTGAATCTACTAATTTATATTTGAATTTATTAATGTTGTTTAAATACATAAAAAGTTGCAGTTAAATATCATATTATGCTTTAATTATAATTAAAAATATCTTGTACTTTAATAATTATATAAGTTTGAAGTTATATATGAATATATGTTGACATGTTAAATAAGAATAATATAAACTTAAAGAAAATCTCAAGTTTGAAAAGTAGGATTCAAAGCATACAGTTTTGTATTAATTTATACTATTGGAATTGAGTGAGGTAGAATTTAATTAAAGTCAGCGTTAGATATTACACATTAAAATCCACGAAAGCTATAAAATTAAATTATATTATAAGATCGTATAGATAACCACAAATCTGTAACATCTGACCAGCCTTGACTCTATCCTTACATACTACTTTATAGGTTATTACTTTAGCGAACTGCACTTCAATTGAGCTATTCGTATAGACATGCTAATGATGTAAATGTACGCGGAGAAAAAAAGTCTGGATAAATGTATTATATATAAATAATAAAAGTATATATATACTTATAATATACCGAGTTATATTTCAAAGGACTATAAAAATTCTACATAATGTATTAAAATTATGAAGTATTTTAATATATAATATAGTAATTTTCGTATATTATTTTTCTGAGTGTATAAAGATAAGTGTAGTAAAATATTCTTCTTGTGTTTTTGGATAATAGCAAAAAGTAATATAAATAAGTAAATAAATAAAGTATTTCGGGAAACAAAATCCTAGTCTTCTGATGTATTTATTTAAACAAACTAAACTATAAAAAAAATTTTAATATATTTTTGTTCAAGTTACACTCAAAATAAGCAATTTGGATATAATCTTGTCCTATTTGTTAAAATATATTATAACTTATACTTTCTGACTAGTAGTATAAATTAAAAAAAAAAAATAAATTTAAGAAAATTTCATAGCTGAACTTAATTTCCTATTCATTTTACAAATAAATTCTGTTGATACCACAAGTAATTATTTATATATATATTAAATTTGGTTTCTTTCCCTTATTGTATAAATAGTTATGCTTTAACTACTGGGTTTAATAAATTATAAATATAATTAAATCAGTGAACCAAATTATAAACAAGTTCCAAGTAATATTATGTCAAAATTTATGGCATAGCTATATGATGTATATATAATTAATATGGATTTAAATTTTTTTACACATTATATTAGTTCTCAATAAGCTACATATAAGTTAATGTACTATACAGCTAAATATATTGAATATAATTTAGTCGCAGACATCTGTAAAATTAAATTAATATTTATTCCTTGTAAACTTAAACAACAGTACCATATAGGAAGCATTGCGTTAAGAGATACAATACCAAATAACGATTAGTTAGACAAAGACAGTAATCGAACAGCCTTATTAGGGTTCATGTGATGAGATTGCATTCTCCCAAAGCCGGGTTGTCATCGTGCTTTCCTATTCGAGCTTGTATAATGAAATCGTTACGAACTCTATTCGGATTGCAATTAACCTACTATGCAAGAATTATTATAATACAATAACTATTATAACGAAAATATCAGTTGAATATATTGCAGAAACAATGGAAGTTATTTCAAAATATTGACAGTTTTATATGAAATATAAAAGTGAAAAACAAAAATATAAAAATAAAAGCTTTTAAAATTGTGTTTCAAATATATATATAAAAAAATTTTAAACTTACGAAAACGTCACAGAATCACTGTTCAACTTATTTCAAAATTTCATTACCTTAATATGACTCGCACGTGACTTTTGTGAAATTTCGAGACACATATATTCTTGTCAGCTATATGTAAATTTTATTTCACGATCAAATGCACATTTTCTATCTAATGAGTTCCAAAATCTGCCAATATGTGAATTTGCTGGCTTTACACATTTTGCATTACGTAAATCTACCCAATAAAAGTCACAAGAGATAAAGAGACAACACCTTCGAACTCTCCAGGGACTCTCTATATTGCCAGAAACGTCGTCGTTGCAACATTATATTCTTTCTTTATATGTACGACGTCAAATTGTATTAAGTTTTCAAATTCATTGCAGAACGTTTCCTAGTGGACAAATTGTGCATTAGTTATTAAAGAAAGTTAAAGGTTTATTGAAAATGTATTATTTCTTTCAGAATAATCATTTTGCTTAACGCGGTATTATTTTTTTTAATCGAAATGAAGCTCTACTCATTTGTATCCACGTTTAAAATTAGTGACAAGTGCACCATAAGCGTTGCATACACATTATGTTGTTGAAATAGTAAGTAGAGTTTTGATTAGACAAACAACAAGGATACTCGAGAAGTTGGATGAAAGGCAAGCTATTTATTTAACACGAGCTTTCCGCCAAATCTTGTTATTGCACGTACCCCAACGTTCTTTTGTGAATCCAATTACAGCGCAAAGATGCAATTTTCTAGGTCTTGAGAATAAAAGTAAGAACTGGCTTTGAGTTTAACCAATAGGACAATTGTGCAAGTCAAAATATTAGACAAGCGTTTCAAGTTTTTACATTGAATAACTTTAATGTGTGTTTAATTGATTAACTGATAAAATTCTCATTTTTTATTACGACGCTAAAATAATGAATAAAGCTTTACATTGCAAATGAATTTCTATTATTTTCAAATTATAAGCGTTTTAAATGTAAAAATACTATAAAAGAATTCCCAAACCAATTTAACTTTTCTAATTTAAACAACTATTGCAAATAATATTTTATATATACAAAATGTAAATATAAAAGCTAGTTTGTGATTATTTATATTAGACAGACAAGTTAAATAACAAATTTACAAACTTAAAATTAAATTCTTTAAGAAGGGAAATATAATATAAAGAATAATAAGCTTAATAAAAATTTGATTCTATATTATAATAATCGGTTGTTATTAGAATAGGACACTATTATAAAAACATGGAAAAAATTGTATTATAAATATAATATATATATTACAATATTATGATTATAGATAATCTAGATTAGAAAAAACTATTAATTGTAAACCATTTTGTTTACTAACCTATTTTATTTTAATGTTTAGCTACTATAGGATGGTAAATAAATACTTATAACATTTATTTTTCTTTATCGTGGTAAATAATAAAAATAAATTGAACTAAATGAAATTGTGAACCTTTGCAGATTACTAAAACAAATATATGTACAGTAAAAAACAACACTATGTAATTTTTGATGCAAATGTTTTTTCAAGTCAATTGTATCTATATTTGCAAGATAAGAAATTTAAAGCGAAGGTCTTTTATAATAAAATTATTATCAAACAATCCATTTTAACGTGATATCAAAATTAAGTTGTTAATATTATTTTTTATGTTGTACGATAAAAACAATTCTAAATATATTTTTAACTTTAAAAATAAACTTTAATCTACATTATATTAAAAGATAACTTCTAAAGTTAAGCGACATAAATAGAGAATACAAATTAAAACCAACTGATGCAAGTTGCAAAGAGAGGGTTGAAAATCAGGTTAAAAAGGGTCAAGTGAAAATGCAGTACAATAGTGGTAACGAAGAAATAACAATACTAAAACAAGAACACGAAAATGGTTGAAAAATAGCTGAAAAATGGTCTAGCCAAGAAATAAAGCAAAATGTTTATAATTTTACAACATTACATCCCGAAATAAACATAAACTGAGAAATGAAATTAAGATACACGTATAAAACTATATGATTAAAGATAATTTTGTTTTACTTAATTTAACTTAATTAAGTTGCGATATTATAATATTTTCTCATCATTAAGATGACTATTTTTTACTAATTATAGTATTGTGTTGTTTGTTTGAAATAGTAAAATCAGAAGTAGATTTAATTAAGTTCAAGAAATTTATTTTGATATTTCATCGCGGTATAAATAATAATAACATAATTTATTAAACGTTATTTAACAAGTACAATATTCAGAACGATATTGCGTTGCGCGCCAAGATTTTCCTTTATACAATGTTGTGACGTATATTTTGATTAGTAAAAGTCGATTTTTCTTTCGTGTTCCTTTACTCCTCCTCTTTTTTCATCGTCTCCTGGTCATAGCAATGTAGAGGTGTAGTCGCTTATAAGAATGTTCATGAATAATGCAAAATATCTAACAAAGTGTTGGTTTTGCAATACGGTTGTATGTAACACATATATTTTACAAACTTATAATATATACAAACATAGTTGGATACACGAATACAGATATGAATGCAAATTCAAAATAAAATTCAGATTGTCATCTACAAGCTTGTCAATTATTTATGTTTGATAAAATATACGTAATTTTTGTAAATATTTATATGAAAATTAATCCTTAAACGGAAAATATTTTTACTATTAAGAAATTTGATAAAACTCGATTTATCATCGATAAAATTATGATTATGACATAAAGATCTCTTACAATATACAATAAAATTCCTGACGATTTTAGCGCTATGAAGTATAATAGTCTTTATACCATTTGTTTCTTACATGATTGTATTACACATGTAATATAAAATAATATATTTAATTTTATTTGTATACTATAATAAAACTGAATGAATCAGGTAACGCAAAGTATCCTTACATATAGCTACGACACTTACATTAGTCATATTAAAATTACTCTAGGTAAATTTAGTACATTTATATCTATTATTGTAACTAAATTATACTGTTGTTTCTGAACTCAATTATCATGATCTAAACTATATGCAGATTATGATCCAGACTGCATTTTCATACATGCATAAAATTTTATAATTTTTGTTGACCAAATTTCGTTCTATAACGTTATTTATATGATAATTATATTGGAAAATTTATATTGGCATACAATGCTAAGAATAAGAATAATTATTTTACTACTTGCATTAGTAAAATATTTGCATTATTTTGGTATGTATAACTAACTACGTGTCAATCACAGATATATTTATTTATTTATTTTATTTATACAAAATTGCGTCTTGAGTAAACAACCCATTTGGCTGATACATATAACTAAGAGAATATAATATAAAAAAAAAGATATGTACAGAAGACAAAATATATACATTAATATTAAAAGTCATAATATGTTGGGGACGTATAGAAATTAAGACATTGTAATAGTTCATGATTATAAAGATATAAAGATATATATATATTTTAAACTATTGTGAATATATATATATATATATACATAAATGTAACATCTTTTTTTTTGTTACTTTATAATATTTTCTATTTTTGTAAGATAATTCTTGTCAGCAAATATCCGCATCAATAGCAAATGTGCTTATTTTTCTTATAAAAATTGTATGCGCCGTTGCAGAAAAAAGGAGCTATCTAAATTTCGTGCCGAAAGTGAAACTATGGGCCCTCTATAGAAGATAATTGCACTTGCGACCCGTTATGCTGGTGCGTAAAACATTGTACAGGCCTCGGGCGCAGTTGGGCCCTTGGTTATAATATAGTAGTATCATTTCATTTAACATATTATGACAATAATATTATTAATATTTTAAATATTAAAAATATTATTTTTTCAAAAAATAAATATACAAGGTTTAATATTAAGTACAGAAAACGGTGAATATACTAAAGTCTAATATATTAAATTATTATTTTATGGAATGAAGTTATAAGAATTTTCAGTTTAAATGAATTTATTTTTGTATTATTAGAATTTTTTTATCTTTTAATTTTTTTTTGTTTGGTAGAATGTACCTAGTATAGATTATAAAAAAATTAGTTCATTTAGTACATGCCGTGTTTAACAGTAAAATTATACTATAATATATCTAAATGTCATTATAATTTCTTTGCCTAACTCATTATAAATATAGCACAATAAGAAATGTGTAAATAATATATATTATAATAGAATAAATATTACTTTCTATTATAGCAAATTATGGTATATATTAGGAGTCTTGTTAGGAACAAGAAGGTCTTTTGAAGGAACATTTTATGACTACTTTGCATTTAAGTTTTTCTCAAAATTTTTTTCAAGACTATTTCGTTTATTGTAGTAAAAAGAACGGACAAGTTAAATAAGACTTAGATCCTAATCAAATTTTACGTGAGTTTCGTTAGATCTTGAAAAGGAACGGAGAGAGGTTTGAAATACATTTAGCAGGTTCAAAATTTGATATAATGAGAAAAAGATAGTTTATCGCCGATATCGTAAAAATTTTCATAATAACTTTTAATCATACATCGTACAAGAACTTCGTTTTCTTAAAGAAACGAGTACTTCTGAATTCACTACTATTGCTTCTCGATAAGAAGAAACATTCTGCCATATCAATATTTAGAAATAAATTGAGATGAGAAAACCTGACATGAACTGTTACATAGATATATATGAATTCGATTGACAATAATTTTTGTCGATATGATAAAAGAATAGAAGCATTCTATTTTTATACTTCAAAAATATTGCTCAATGAGTTTGTAAACAATTGTTCAAACTTAGCCTGTGTAGTACATAATGTAAGCCATATACCTTTTTTATATCTTTGTACCTAGAAACATATATATTCCAATTGTCATATAGGTATGAAAATTTAATTTAATGTTCTATATCTATACAATAATGGGGTGATAAGATATATTATTTTATAAGCAAAATATATATTCATCACCCTCATGTATTGAAATCCATTAAAAAATAACAATTTTAATTGATTTATCGAATAAGTATTTCTTAATATTCATAAACAAAAATGAATGATATGGTTTAAAGAAAGTGATGCTTAATTATTATACACTAGACTATGATTGTTATAAGCAAATAAAATATTACTAATATATAAACAAGTGTAAACATTATAGTGAATAAAATTAAGAATAAATAAAAACTTATTAATTCGAATATTTTCAATATTAATTTCCTAATGAATGATAGCATAGAAGTATGAAGAAGTGACGTAATGACTGATATTAGAGATACTATCTTCGATTACCCTCGTCTTACATTCATTAGTTATCTTTATAATTAAGCGAGCTCTTTTCATTCAAAAACATTCATTTATATAATTAAAAGACGCGGTTATCATTATTCACATCATGCTCGTATTGCATTCATTGCAAAGCATTGCTGGAGATTATTTATGATAAAGTCTGCAAGTTACGTTTGATAGATTGTATTACCCTCTCGCTCTTTCTATCATGGATGATTAATAAATTTCCATTGCGATTAATAGTAGTAGAATAGGTAAAATAAATGTTCAGTATTTTCAAGAATGACTGGGTTTGTTATGTATTCTTTACTTTTTTTAGTGATCAATTTTGTTTCATTAGAGATAAACTCGCATCAAGATCTATATTACAATTTAAGAAATAAAATTTTCAAAATTGATAGTAATTCATATATAATTATTTGAATCTTATAAAGTACGTAAATAATATTAATCATATATCGCTCAAAATAAATTTCATGTAAATTTGTAATCAAATAAAATTGAATACATTTTTTTAAATTTCAAATATAATAATTAAATTATGCTCCCTACATATACTCTCATTCTTTCTCTTTTTCTATTGTGATATCTAAATTTTATGATCTCTCTTTTTTTGTTATATAAACTATAAATCTTATTTGATCCTATTTAATATTATAATATACTGTATTATAATTTTGTGTCATACGGACATTTTCTGAGGCGTTATATGTTTTTAAATATATATAAAAAAATATAAATTAGTAATTACAATTAATAAATGAATTACGAAAATTTATTAACACCTCATTCAATTTTTAAATATTTTTTTAGTAAACATTTCAATAAAATCTAAATGCAAAATAATCATAATTGCTACAAGTGCAATATATATATATATATATATATATATATATATATATATATATATATATAAAATAATATTTTATTAGTTAATCTGTAAGTACTTCTTCAAATTTTTAAAAATACAAGTGCGTAGATTGCTAGTAGAAAATGGTGTATATAATAGAAGCATAGAAACTTTATGAGTGACATAAATTATTTTTATAGTGGACATCTAAGTCTTCACGTGTATCAAAAGAAACTTGTAACTTTAATAAGGCAATTAACTCTAACCTAAATTTCTTCTTCAGAGTCAATAAATATAGATTTTGTTTAATCGAAAAAAGCATAGTAATCGGGTGTACCAAATGAAGAATGTGAAATAAATATATAAAAAAATATTATTTTACTTGTAAAATTTTAAATTTTATTAATATGAATCTTGAGAAAATATATATTCATACATAAGATTTCTATTTATAAAATAATATGAAATTAGCGCTTAGTACAAAGCATTATGTATATACAAAAAAGCAACTTCAGAATTTGACATTTCAAGATGATGAGATGGATATCATAGCACCTAATTTACAAATTTAAAGTAAATGCTGATAAAAATGTAGAAATTTATAAAGGCGCAATAATTACACAACGACGATATAAAGGCAGTTAATAGTAGGAAGCCTAAAGGGCGGTTCCTGCTCCATTTACACAAACTAAATTAGAGAGTTTACGGGAAGTAATGTATACTGCAGATGGTCAGTAGTGAGAGAGATCAATTGTGTCACAGGCAGTCATTTCAACCTTGACAAATGATGAAAATAACAAAATTTAAATATATGCTTACATATTATTCACGAGTAAATTTTATTAACTTAATACAAACA
>JABFQC010006709.1:0-10583 GCA_022817085.1 Psilanteris sp. ZL-2020 | reverse complement strand
AAGTAACTGTGATAAACGTTACCATTTAAAATTCACAATTGTAAGTTGTATATTATTATCTATTCACGATCCCCTTACGAGATTGAGTTAGTTTGTATTGTATTTCTTGCTTGATTGAATACCATATTTGTTACAAATATAATTTCAATTCAGAAAAATAAATATTATAATTAAGTATATATTTTTGAAGTCTTATGAGGTTACATACATCAGATAACACTGTAAAACATTGAAATACATTTAGTAACGGTTTATACACTGAGACAAATTTCCATTAAAAATTACTGTACCAAAACAATAAATGTTCACGACGGGCATCAACATAAACAAAATATTCCTAAATATTGTAAACATTGCACCGATTTCCCTGTATGTTTTACTGTGCTATAAATGTAATTTTTCTTTGTTGACACTCATCGTACACAATTATTCTTTTAGCACAGTAATTTTTAATGGAAATTTTTCTCAGTGTAGATCCGACCCTGAAATTACCAATAGTTAAGTCATATATGGATTGGTATTTTTGGTTCTCGCTCCAACAACACGGCACTGAGGTTCCTCAGATCTCGTATGTAGGTTTAGTAGATTTTTTAAAATAAGGAAAGATGGGACTGCCCCCTCCCCACATCCTAATACCGCTAGGAATACGATGGAAGATCACGTTTCTGGTCTCCACTCAATTTATTGCGCACAATTTTGCACGCGTATTTAAGGAGAGTATAATTTTTATTTTTATATGTATATATATAATTACGTGAACCGGTGCTTGTAGGAACACCATATTTGAGGGCGGTTTTACTATACTGAGAAAACGAAATTGTAAGGAGAACAATGTCAAATTGTAAAATCCTTAAAAATTCAAATTGTAATTATGCGGGCCAATGAAAATACAGAATTCAATTGTTTAAACTAATAATAGAAGTCTTGAAATGGTACAATGTAAATTGTACAATTTCATTTTCTCAGTGTACAAGATTTCCCTACTACATATTTGTCTAGTATCTGGTTAGTTACTAGATAATTTTCATATAAAATTTCTAGTAACTCGGGAGTCAATTGAGAAATTTCTACTTGAGTTTTGGTCGAGTCTATGGTGAGAATGTGGGATTCGCCTGCCATGGTTCTATGGATTCCACTATATAGTGTTGGTCCGTTGTAAATGATAAGCGCTATACTTATATGTCAGCATTTTTGGGGTTAATTCTTAATAGGACTATCCCGTTAAATACCTTATATATACTAATGTTTGTTGGGACATTTTACTATGTTGTTACGTTGCAAGGAGCCAATGAACACGACTTAAGTCTAAATTTAATATTTTTAATAAATGTATAAATTTATACACGGAAAAAAAATCTTACAAATTTTACCAAAACTAAATAATAAACGTAGGAAAAATAGGCAAAAATGTAAATATTATGATAAATAACGTTCAGAAAATTCTAAAAATATGTCAAATATTACCAAATAATTAGTAAATATCATGATATTGTCTAATGTTTATTTACATTTTTGCTCACTTTTCCTCCTTTTATTATCTAGTTTGGTAAAATTTGTAATATTGTTTTTTTCAGTGTATTATATTTAAATATATATCATATTAAGATCTTTAAAAAATTTTAAAATACTACAGATTGTTATAAATTTCTTTAAATATAAACTTAAATGAATCAATGTAAGAAAAATTCTTTTAAAAAGTAAAATATCTTCACAAAGTGTCTATAAGTAAAGGTAAACTTATGATTGAACGGATTTATTGGAAGTTCAGAATACACTTTCGTCGCGAGTTTGCCTCATAAATCTCTTGAATATGAAGTGAAGTTTTACCTACTGAAAGATAAAAATATATACAAGTTGTTGACTAAATTGTCGTAAGTTTTTTATTTTATAACACTCAGCAAAGAAAAACTACATGTTATATTTATTTTAAAGTCATATATTTTTATTTTATAGATTTATACCAAGTTTATCAAATTATGCTCACTGTTTCAACGTGGCGATATATTATTATTTTATACAGATTTTATGTGGTATTTTTAACATTAAAACTTTCAACATTCATTTTAAGAATAATGCATTAACTGTATAAAATATATTTTTATATAAATTCTTTCCTTCATTTTAAATTAATTTATCCATATAATTGATGAAGTTTAGTAAAATGACTCAAACAATATATAAATACTATAATGTTAAACGTGTTCGTATGCATACCTACTTGAGGGATTTACGACAAGAAACACCTATTGCAGACTATTACGTCGGATAAACTTTAATTATCTGCTTTGGACGATAAAATTTAACGTAATAACAAGAAAAGCTTTGACTGTGTGATAATTGTTATTCGATAAGTGAAGAATAACTCGAAAAATGAAAAGATGAATAAATTGAACAAAATGCTACGAAAATTTAAAAGCTCACGACGGACCAGTAATTGAACCCTCATACTCTGAGTGTGACTTCGATTGTATAAATTTAAACTCTACCAAACTTTCAAATATATATATCGATCAAGTAATGACAAATAAAATATAGAAATTCCCCTACCGAACCTAGGTATTGAAGATTTCAGACGATTTAAATTCGTAATATATAAAATATCTAAACAAATCTACAAAACTAACTAAAATTTCCCACGTTCAATTTCACAGGTCAATGCGACGACTATATTCTTTATATTCTCTAAAAAACTCAAAAAACAAATATATATCTTCTACCTCTCTTAACTACCCCTTACACAATGTCTCGTTCCCAAATAAAAACAAATCTTCAAAGCTAAGACCGATCTCGTTCAAGGTCATGTATATATATATATATAAACCTGGCAACTGGTCGTTTTGAGGTGCTACACATTTGGGGCTCCATAACTACGGGTTTGCAAAATTATTTTGGCGGAGCAAATATGGCGGAGCACATCGGGCGGCCTTCGGCCACCCTCACAAGAGAATGTGGGGGGCTGCGCCCTCCCTTAAAAATCTAGCCAAACCCAATATGCGAGGGTCCTAGGGGGTCCCAGGCTTGCGGGTGCAACCCGGAAATGACCATTACATGGACAAATCACCAGTTGGCGTTTTGAGGAGGCTCCTCAAAACGCCAAAATTGTTTATACAGTGGTCGGCATTTTTTCGACCTTTTTCCAATATTGACATATTTATTCCTCCTCATAACGCCCACTTGAAAAATATATATGTATATATCTGTATACGTTAGGTGAGCCAATTGCATACAAAAGTTTTATTTATACACTGAAAACAAAACAGTGTAACATTTACTATATTTTATAATGTTTTCAGGATAGAATTGCATTCATAACGAATATTCTTATACATTTTTATTTATTGAATATGAATTACTATATTATATTTAAAAACTAATACATTAAAATATTACAAAAATGTTACATTAGAAACCAAACCGTCCTTCGATTACTATATTTGATTTCAGGACATAGTATATTTATATAGTTTCTTTTAGAATATTATAAAAAACAAAGATAAAGATTATTAGTTGATACTTCGTTGCCAAAAAATATTCCTTCTATACTTAAAGTTAAACACGTTTAATATACTTATATATAGACCTTTATCGGTAAAGCGACAGTTGTGTATTTATACTATATAAACTACATTAGGGCAGCAATAAAATCCAACTGTTGGCAATAATCAGTATATATTTTGCTAAGGATGTATGGGCACATTCAATTGATCGAATGAAACTTATACTTATTATATATTTTATTATAAAATAATAACAATAAAATGAAAGTTCTTCCTATATATGTAATTTTTTATAAATGTATGTAATTGCATAATAGTTTAAATATTTCAATCAATTCAATTTTATTCAAAAATATTTATCTTTGATTAAATACAGTATGTTATATAATTAATAAAACATGATATAATATAGCTTTTAACAATTCTCAATGAAAATCAATATGAATATAAGCTTATACAGAAAATGTAATATGATATTTAAAGTACTAGATGCAGTGATTATGTTAATATCACAATGTTTACCTATTACATGTGATATTATTAATAATGCATATAATTTTCTTATTTGAAAACAGATTAACTATTGAAATAAACAAATACAATAATTAAGAATTATTTTGATTAATACAGACATATTTTATTAAATAACGTAAGTAACATCATATAATATAAAATAATAATATAAAAAGAGGTTTATTCTGTGGTGTTTTATAACAATCATAATTTAATTCTTTAACAACAAATTAATGTCATAATAAATTAGTAAAATTCTTGTATCTCGTTAAACCGTATTTATAATGCGTCGACATAACAAATATCACACATTTTAATTAAAAAAAGCTTAAAATTACCATAATTTAAAAATATATTATTAAAATTGTAATAATGAATTACTATTTGCACATTTTTATTATTTTAATATTTTACAATTATATTATTACGAATTATATATTGCATAAATCAAGCATTAAAATTAATAATCTTAATTACACTCACGATTCCAATTTTGTCAAGAAAGTTGACTTTCCGGTATAGAACTTCTAATTCTATAATACTTATAATAGAATTTCAAAAGACATTAAATTTATAGTTGAACAATATATGCTTTCTTGATTTAAAAGTTAATATAAAATAATAATATTGTAATTACGAGAAGTTCTGAATTATATTATAAATATAACTTTTAGTTGTCATAGAACTTAAGGTTACATCTGTCAGATGCCAGTTTAGAAGAGAGGTGACAAGAATTTACCACTTGTGGTGTATAGGTTAAAGTTAAAGTAATGAATTTTTATTAAATTAATAAATTTTTAATTTCATTATTGTACTAAATTATAAAATTTCGAGGAAATTTTTTTACTTCATTTAATACCATGTTTTATTAGTAAAATTAATGATAACATTGTATGTATATAGTACAATTTAAGGGAAAAATAAAATTATGAATTTAGGAACAAATTTTGATTACATACAATAATTATTAGATATTTTGTCTATTTGCATTAATAAATGTTTATATACGTATGTAAACATAAATGCTTGCAATTTTTTATTTATATATATATATATAGGTATATTCTACCACATTTATTAAGATATTTTTCTTGTTTCATACATTCCTATCAATATAAAGTTAATATGTATAAATATATTAAATAGACTTATAATATCAATTTATAATATAAGACAATATTAATAATTTACAATATTTGCGCATAATTTATTTATTTGTTTTTATTAAAAGTAAACATTTACGTATTACATCATTATTCTGTATTTAGAATAACTAACTTTTATCGTTAATGTTAAATAAGTATAAACTTTATTTAAACAGGCATCTAGAAAAAGTATGTGTGAGCTAATTTCCGATTGAGTATCAAATGTAATTTTCATGTAAGTGTACAATTTCCAACAAAGTTTTGGAAGGATTCCATTTATCCTATAATGATTACGTCGTGAATTATCAGATCAAAGTTCCATAGAAATAAGATTGGGTCAACCGCATTTTAAAACATATGACTATATGTCATTACAAACTTGATTGCATTTAATCCGTGCAAAATCTTAAAATAGGTGTTGGATATATTTGTACTATAATATATGAAAGGATAAACTTCACAAAGTTATACATAATTAGTAAATTGCCAAAATAAACACAAACAAATTTATATTTAAAATTCGGAGAAAACTTCATAAATGATTGTAAAAGTAGTACATAACATTATAATTAAGTTTTATTTCATTCTTATCGGTTGGTTCAGACAACGTATAATTATAATTTTGTTATAAAAGTTTAATATCTAATAATACTTTTATTTATTCTTTTATTTCTTCTTCTAACTAATGTTTCACAAAGCTTTATCTTTTAACATTTATATATATATAAAAATAATGTTGTGTTCTCATTTAGCGACTAAATAAACGAGCATTAATAATGTATATTAAACAATTTTGTTTGCTCGTAAAATTGTACTTTTGTTCTATTATCTCGACAGAAGTGAAAGAGATACATTTAAAACCAACAGTTTCACACTGCAATGTAAAAATGTTAAAAGCATTTCAGCTTGAGAAATAAGTGACTTCAAGTAAATCAAGCTGTAATTTTATAATGCAGAATTTGTTTATATAGACAATTATTTAATTTTATTAAACTGATTTCGAAAATTATGCATTCTTCGTATCATAAATATACATATATTTATATTATTAAATTTTATATAATATAAACATATATATAAATAATTATATTTTATTAGTTTTTCATATTTGAGATATAATTATAAGTAATTAACAATCCTATTTTTTTTCTATTTCTCTTATTTTATTTCACACGCAATCGTATATTATAATGAAACATTCATCGTTTTTTATATATACAGAGTGATTCATTTAACAACCAAATATCACGAAAATACGCATAAGAAAAAGGTGTGTGATATGAAATATTTAATATTTTCGAAGGACAAGTCGTATATATGAGTGTTAATCTCTTCCACCCCCATATAGGTGAAACGGGGACGAGTAACTTAGATAATTTTTTCAAACACTTTTTTTCACACGAGTCGTAGTTTTAGAGATATTTGTTTGTCTCAAGTTAAATAAATCACCCTGTATCAATATTAAGTTAATTTGTTCATATTTATATTTCATTTTCTTTTTATTTATTATTATTATTATTATTATTATTGTAATTATTGTAAGAATGAATATTTGTAGTTGTTAACCATTAAAAAACATAATATTTTTACGTATATAATTATTTATTTTATTGTCATATATATATATTTAATAATATTAGAAATTATTAAAAATAGTGAAGAATTTTAACTTCCTGGTGATTTTCATGTTAAGATGTGTATTTTCTACATTATCTTTCTACATAAGCATTCCTCTTAATATCATATAATTTTGTGAAGATATTTTGTACTTCTAGAATGTAATATTTTGTAGATTATATGTACTTAAAATATCATGAAAATGTAGGAGGTATTCTAATATCTATTATTAAGAAATGTTAAGAATTTATATCACTGCCATTGGTGTATTTAATTTTAATTAAAGTAGACAATTTTTGTTGTTTGTTATATGAGATTTAGTCAAGAAATAAATTAATCTTATTTCTCGATGATATTATTAATTTACTAAATTAAATTTGTATATATAACAATAATTATTTAAATTTAGTAATTTATCAAGACATTGTACATAGTTTGAAATAAGTAGCAGTAACTTAAACATCATGTTTAATGATGTCGTACAAAATTTAAGTTTAAACTAGTTTGTTACAAGTTGATTTAACAATTCCACCTAATTAAAAAATATCTTAATCTTTGGAAATGTTAAATTATTATAGATATTATAATTAATAATTAGTGCATCATATTACATATGTTTCTACATTGAATGAAATATACCAAGAAATTTTCTAATGTATTTAAAGTTATTATTAATTTGAGACAATGGTTATAATATATCCTCGTATATTGTTCTAGTTCAGCCATCTTAATTAGGTATTGTATCCATCTGAATAGATATTTATATAACACTATATATAATATGAACATGAGTGCACTACAAAATTTCATCAATAATTTATAATACGTTTTATGTAATTTTACATTTAATGTAAAATAAAAATTCAATGAAATAGAGAGAAATTTTCCAACATAAATGTAAAACAATATTTTTTCAACAATTTAGGTAAAACTAAAAACATTATATAATACAATGAAATAAATAGTTAGAAATATTATTTAAAGAATATTATTCCTAATGTATTTGAAAAAAAGTTAAAATAATTTATTACACTGTATGCAGAAGAGATTATTTATTCATATGTTTATTAAAATTAACGGAAGTTCCTTAATTAATAATATTACAATTGATAACCAATTATTATAATTCCCTGTGTTGTTATTTACTGCATGGAATGCAATTTCATTTGAATCATACACGAAAATAATTCGTAATTTAAGTATAAAAAATATCGAATTAATATTCAAGAAGTGGCTATAAAGATTTGTCATGAAAATAATACGAGTGTGTTAGATGAATTGTGTTATAATAGCATTATTATAGTTGAAAATTGACAATCAAAGTCTGTAAGAATACTCCTAAGAAAATACTGAAGAAATCTTGTAAGAATTTTCTATTTGATATATGAGAATGCTATAATAATGTTAAAATAATAGAACTCAAATTTCATTTTGTTAAACGTATACGAAAATGTTAATAGAAATCGCAAGTATCACAGTATACATATATGTATATTGTAATTAGACAAAATGAATTAAAACAATTAACATTTCCAAGATGATTTGGTATTTTACTCGAAATAAAATTGCTTGACATATTCTGAAATATCGAAAATAATTGTATTATTTTTAAACTTAACAAAATATAATAATAAACAGAATTAAATTTTCAAAAGAAATTTGTGAAAAATTTGAAAATAAATTAATTTAGAGATGAAACTTTGTCATAATATTAATTAGACGCCTTTGAATGGTCGCGCGTTTACAAAAATTGTTTATTGGGATTATTTTTTATAACGCATGCAAAGTAATTAAAATTGTTTCATATATCAACATTTAAATTATGTAACTTTTACTATTCATTTTGCAAAGTATTTAAAGTCTTTTCTATGCTGGAATGATCCATTGCCACGCTTTATTTACTTTTATACTTTGTAAGAATTTTTCAAATTGTTTGAAATTAAATTTTACTAAACATCGCCGTACTTTTAATCAGTTCGGATTTTCCGATGAAAGTTTCTTTTCAAAAGTTCCTATCCGTGTACACAATGAATATCAAATTAGCAATTTAAATTTCTTTCATTGCATAATATCGTGTATAAAAGTCAACAAGTTATGCAGTACTTATAAGTCAGATCGTTTCTTTACATACGTAATGCACAAAGCAGATTATGAAGTGTGTAAGTAAAAGCTTCTTATCTAAAGTACTCAAAATGAGAATATTTTTGGCGAGATATTCGCAAACAATATCTTCTACTTTGGCACGAAAATGACTTTCGCTTGTCATTTATACTGACGATTATCTCCAGTGGCGCGTGTCGAATTCCTTATGCGTACCGATAAAAAGCACACAAATATTTGGTCGTATATGAGGTCAAACATTGACACGTTCCAGACATTTACCTTTGTTCGCGACAGTGTTTTGTCCATTCTCCGTGATTTCGCACACGACAAAGCTGATATCAACTTTTACGATTATGAAGAGATGATCTCGTTGACGGCTTTGCTGATATTAAGAGTAAAAACGAGAAATTCTTTTTCATGTATTACTTTTTTACATCAATATGTATAACAACTTTTTGCAGATATTTGTTCAAGTAGATTTTCGATGCCAGTTTTGTTAGTGCAAAACTCCAGGGAAACGATTTAAGGGCGTAAACTTTCGACATAATCAGAAACTTTTGTCATAAAAGTATTCCTACGGATAATCACGAAAAAACGGTTTTTCATTATTTGCCAACTTCACGATTCTTAGTCATTTTTCGACGTGTTCGTGCGAGGGAACTGAATGTAGAATTCATAAAGCCAGATGAGTTAATTTAAACATTATTTCAAAGTCGTTTAATTAGCTAAAACATCGAACTAATTCCTGAAACATCGAATCATATTTTTTGCACCTATATATATTAGTCTCATAAATGTATAAAAGCTGTATATATTATCAATGATAGAAAATAAATAATATAAGTATTATAATAATAAATATGTTTTAACAAATCTTCTAGTCGAATGGAATTATAATGAATTATTAAAGTATTATTATAATATAATAAATTAAATAAAATTTCATAGGATTTGGAGATCTTCAAATTAAAGGATTATTTTATTTTTGCTGATATCGATAATATTGAGCGTGTACTCGAAATTATCGTTTCGAATAGTGTTATATAAATAAATTTATGTAAATATAAAAAAGATAAATTTACTGAACATTTTTTAAACGATTTTATGATACTTGTTATTCAGGAAATGTATTAAAGAGCTTCTCATTAAGATTCAGTTACACAAACTTAATGTAATTTTTTATTAATTTTATATCATCTTAACGTTTATATTAAGATAATGATTAGTTATGTATTGTTATGAGATTGGTTGGAAATGTTTTGTATATGTGATAACATATATATTCTTAATAATCTAAGATATATAACGATTGAGAGAGCAAAATTGTACAATTTTGAAGCTCCGTAACAGACATGTTGATGCTTTGTTACGTAAGTTTCATAAATTATTTACATTTAGTAACTTGCGAATAGTTATCCTGTTCTGAATAGGTATCACCTATTCAGAACAATAGTTGAAGTTTAGTACCACTGATATTAGACGATTAATATGACAAAATTTATTTCGATATGAGTTAATATTATAATTACACATTTCGCGGTGTTAAGATTATTCTGTATTGTAAAATGCTAAATAAAATTATAATTTTTGAATGAATAGAACAAAATTTTTATGTTATTAAATTGTATACTTTTATTGTTATTATAAAAATGTTATGTGTTATATATGAATATACAATGAAAAAAATATTAGTGTTAAAATTTATATA
>JABFQC010006708.1:0-10583 GCA_022817085.1 Psilanteris sp. ZL-2020 | reverse complement strand
ATCTAAGACTTATTAAAATAAACAAGTCTGTTGAAACAATTTGTCCTGTTTGTATAAGATTTATGATCAAATTTGTCAAACCATCGAACCGATAATTTGCCGATATGATGAGCAACATCTGCATGTACTTAGAGTTTTGCTTAAAAATACGCAAACATAATAAGACGCGAGATTTAAATAATGTTTTGGCAAACGAAAATAATTAACGAGTAGAGAGAGAGAGAGAGAAACCGGTATATAATGATGTAAAAATACAACCATCGTAAGTTTATCAATGATCCTATATAAATATTGTTTATATTGTTTGATTGTTTAATGACATGATGCCGAAGTGTCCAGAAAAGCAACCACAATTTTTTTTTATTTAATCATTTATTTGTGATTTGACAACCTTATTCGCGTAAAACGGAAGCTGTGCAGTTTACTATTAAGCTCCACGATTTGGTATGGTTAGTAATACACACGATGGGCGTATATTCATGAATATTTCAATAACCGCAAAAACTCTATAAGAGACCATTGTTCGATCCGCGAGAGCAAAGTGGCCGAACGTCCCGATTTCCGTTTGAGAATAAACTCGATGCTCATAGGCCGCTGCTTTGCATGTGTTAGCACGCGGCACCGTCTTCGCAAGAAGCAGGCATGAAATGCTGAACTTGGACTCGTTAGATGAAGTGAGATGCCAGGAGCCACCGAGTCCGAGAAACGGAAAGAAGCGGAGAAACTTCTTCAAAGGTCGGGAATCGTCAGCAGTGAGAATTCTAAGACATTCGCAGGTCGACAGAGGTCTCGGTTACTAGGATCTACCGTTAAAATTTGCTTAGAGCAATGTACCAAAATTAATAGAAAAAAAATTCCTTTTACTGTTTTCTCTGTTCAGCAATAAAATTAAGCATGATTCGTTTCAATCAATGTACTTTACGACTAATAATAAGTCGTCAATTTATTAATTACATTTTGTATTGTTTGATCTAATTCTCATCTGCGAAACATTATACATTTTAAATATAACACTATAAATACTACATAGAATTAATAATATCGTAAATTAGAAATCACATGGGATATGAAAAAGAAATCGGGTTGTTTTTCATAAATTTCAGTAATGCGTTGAAAAATTAACGAGATTGTCATAATTACTATAGTGGAATGAAAATTAAGCAGTTTTCTTGATTTTGCTTCGTTTTTAATATGAAAACTGATTTAATATACCAATATTTGTGAGTAAAAAAGCTATTATTTATTTTCTGGAAGTTAATTTGTAGTAAAAAGATGGTAATGCATAATAATTATATATATATAAATATATATATATATGTATTACTTTGAAATCAGATTGTTATAATAATGAATATATCAGCATATTGACTTAAGACGATTGATTGTGCCGCGTAAATATTTATATATAAATTTCAATAGAAATTCGCTCATTTATCAATCCTCTTGTACTATATTTTTGCATTAATGTTTTACACGAAAAGAAATAAGAGATAGATTCGTTGATTCCGTTAGGCAAAAGTCGAACTTGTTTTGAAAGATAAGCTATCTCATGTGCACGCACTTTTTTCATTTTGGCGCAGATGTATCGAGAGCAAAAGGGAGGAATTGCGAAACCGTTACATGCCAATTGGAGAGGTAAAACAGTGCGAAAGAAAAGACGCGCCGATTCTTTGTTCTTGCGGCACGATTGCGACCACGCCGAAAGAGTCTTTGTAGAAAGGTCGTGTATCTGCATTATTTATACTCCGAATGGATGAAACGAAAGCCGAGTATTTTCGTGATACCTGCATCCTATCCAGAACACGTTATAAAAATGAATTTTGGATGCATTTACAAATCTAGGCGAATATGATTACGCGGGGCAGATTTAAGGCTCTTCATTAGAATTATAAGCAAAGATCGAGGCAAACGCATTTAAATTATATGCAAAACGGTATGCAGAATATAATTTAAATACGAGATTAAAAGGTTCCGCTATTGTTGTACTTACAGAATCAGATTAGATTAGAGCTTACGATCAGTCAATGATAAAATTAAACTGATAATAAATAGCGGCTAATAAAAACTACATGGAGGCACTTTCAAAATACGATAGTTCATTTATCAAATTAAAATGGTATTCAGCGCTTTTGAAGCTGTTGGGAACACTTATAAGTATTAAATTCGAAAATATTAAAACGTTCCATGTAGTTGTAACATTTTAATAAATAAAAACAAATTAATAAATTTTAATAAAAAACTTTAAAAACTGAAAACTAAAATCTTGCTTTTATATTACTGAATTTCATCTTTGTAAAATAATCTAATTTATTTCAAGTATGTGTTAAGTTTAATCTACGTAAATTGTTTAAAATACACATTGCAATCACTAAACGTTTAACGCGGAGTTTGGGTTTTAATTGAAAAGCCAATTTTTAATCACTTCAAATTGTTTTCCAATCAAAATTACAATAATTAAATTAAAGCAAGTATAAATGCGAACAGAATATTTTGAAAATAAATCTTTATGTTTTTGCAGTAGTGGAGTTCCTAAAAGGTGAGATTTTTATTTATCAAATTATGATCTCGTAAAATGTTATTTCAACGCTTTTATATATGTTGCAATAATCAATTTAATTGATATATTTATAACGCCAGAGAAAAAGGTAATGAATTGTATATATTTATTTCAAAGAAAAATTGGTTAAACTATTTAAATTGTACATGTTGAATTTTCGAGAAATAATGCAATGTAAGTTTCTAACGTTCAAGAAAACGGTAAAGACCTCACTTCAAATAATTAAAGTCTTATCGGTGTCTAATTACAAGTTACTATATATCCTGGATTGTAAAGTCAGAATTCACATACTATTTCAATTCGCTTAGCTTATGCAAATTGTATACTATATAGGCTTTGTTTTACACTTCTAAATAATACTTTTCAATTTGAAATGATAATTATTAAAAAGATTTATAGATATTTAAATAATTAATTAAGAAGAAAAACCGAGAATTATACATTAGTATCTGCTTTAAACCGTTTAATTTAATCATTTGTTTAACGGTATAATTAAATATGAAATATATTCAATATATTACAATTTTACTTAGAAGTAATTATATTATAATTCAATGAAATAAAGTATCCTAACCAATTAATATTTCAAATATAAATTATTAATAATAATCACTATACATTATTCGACCTTTAAATATTTCAAATTATACATTTTTATTTATTAATTGAATGAATTGAAATACAGTATCTAAAGGTTGAAATGTTAAACGGAAAAATATCTTAAAATACAAAAAATTAATCACAATGTTTAATAGAATTACAGCGGAAACATTTTGCTTAGCCTCAGAGGTAATTCTGTTACTATGTTTCTGTGCTTCTTAAATATACATTTAAAGATTTAAACAAAATTTGGACGAAACAATTTTTATGAACGCAGTAATTTAAACTCTAACAAAATGTGTAATCACGACAGAGTGTAGATGATATATCATAACTAAGTGTGATATATTCGATTCTCCGGATAAGTATATTATATGGTATGTATGTGCACGAAGAAAAGTACTTTGACTACAACCGTCGCTTTTGCTGTCTGGTATACTATCAACGACGAGCGGTACCTGCCATTCGAAAAAGTAATCTTCCTTGTAGAAGTGCAACGATGTCTGTACCAAAGACAGAGACGAAAGAAAAGGTTCGGAATATAAATAAAAGAACGACTGGAATGAGAAAAGAAGCGAGTAAGTGGAGCGGAAAATACGAACAGTGAAAAGCTGCATTTTGAACAGAAATTTGGTTGTACTATTTACGACGGATGCAATCTATTATAAAAATTCATATTAACTCTTGGTTTCGTCGATTGCGCTAAGACCAAAAAAAACAGTTTATTCAGACCGCGCGGGTTCCAGTTTTTTAAATTTTGAACCAACTATGACCGACGCTCGTTGCGGAATAAATTGTCTGTAGTAATCTCATGGAAAAATAAATTACTTGAACGAAAAAGTTAAGTTGGATATAAGTTTTCATTTTAAGCTGTTAAATTGAAGATTTACTGCTTGGAAGTTAGATGAAAAAGATTACGCAGAATGAAAATTGATCATTATTTTTTACTTCCGTCGTCAAAGAGTAATTAAGAAAGTATTCCGTTTAGTTTTTTTAAAATTTGATAAGTAAGCAGTGTTACTTGATAAAACGTTAATTTTCGATTAACAGCCGATTATTATTATACCTCCTTCGGCTCTGTGAACAGTTTCTAAAACTGTAATATTGTGCCAGACGCAATTAAAATGACTTTAATGATAAACGACAATAAACCAAAAAGTAAAATTTAAAATTCATTTAGCGAATACAGTGATTGCAAATGAACAAACTTGGCAGTTAACTAATACAATATTTGATGATTACTTTATTTATAAAATTCGTTTAAAAAATGTACTATCACACACTAAGACGACTAAGTAAAATGGTAAAATTTCGCATAAAAATGTGATTCAGAGTTTCGTTATACTTTCAATATAAAGTTTTGACGCATTATGCTTTGTCTTAATATAAGTATACATTTTACAACAGTAAATGTTTTATCGCAACACGTATACAGTCAAGTATATTTTATATATAAATAATTATGTAGTAATATATATAATAAAGAACGAATGTTTACGTATTAATTTGCAGGATGGTTTTTAAGACTGGAGTTGTTATAAGTTGGGGCTGAATTTAAAACGAGGGGCAGGCGCATCGAACGATATTCGCAGTAATTCCAAAAGATATAATGGACAATTAAATTTACGGAAGAATGTATCTGTCAGCAAGTAAGACCGTTAAGTCGGATCTGGTAAAGGGATTCCGGAAACATGGACCAATGACACGTCTTCATTAGCTTTTCATGAACGCTGTCCAACTCCTCTCTGTCGATTTAGCACTATGCGTGCGCGTCCCTCGCTCGCGTGGGATCATGATGATCACGTGTGGTCCATGTAAGCGCTGCTCAGCTAGATAATGTACTAGTGTGCGAGAGTTCCGCATCTGAGAGTCGTCGTCGTGTTTCGCCGAACAAACTCGAGGAAGCCTCGCGGCGCCATTTGTTCGGCCCGTCTCTTCGTACCTGAACCGGTATGCCCTCTTGAGATTATACTCCAATACGTACCGTATTACGCGCTGCGATTTATACCATCTCAGATAAGAATGGTCGTACGATAAACCGATATTCTCTGACTGAAAGCGACGAGTTTTAATAACAGTCAGACAAAGACCGTATAATAACTCACCCACAAATCTCTTTACTCAGTGGTACAATGAAGAATCAAATGAATTAAACCGCAATTACAAACCGGTGTTACGATTAGTAATTGAGGAGATTCATTAAACTCAAAGTCTGGATGCCATTTGAAGTTGCATGAAAAAGTTTGACTCGAACAAATTAACACCGCGCATACGCACGTTTCTGCGAATTTATGTTGGTAACATAAAATGCAATTAATAGCTTTGATTTTTCATTTTTATTAAATTTAATTCGTATAATAAAGACCCAAACGTATTGCTTATGACATTTTCGATATATCTTCAATTTAGTATTACATAGTAGAGGAAAAGAATGTTCTTAGCCAGTTCTCAGAGTTTTTAACTCTCGATTCGACGCAATCAAATCCAATCCAATTAACGAAATTACTTAAAGCGGTGTATATTTCACGATTCATTCTTAAGAAAAAAGATAAGAATTGGAAAATAATAACAAAAAACTCGTAACGCTTATATCGGTAGTAAGAAAACAAAATAAATGTTATTATTGAGGTTATGAATTAAATCATTATTAAAAGAATACCATTTAAACCCAAAAAATATTTAAAATAATTATTATTATTTATTAAAATCACATCCAAAATGTAGAAACATTTATTATCAATCCATGATTGATATAGACAATTTTTATGATGTGCTATATTCTATAAGTGGGTAATATATGTATAATCGTTATAGTTCATTTCATTTTAACATATAATTATAATTCATAAAATTCATAAAATTCAAATTAACCGTAATCCTTACCATACCATAATTAAAAGTATTGTATTTATACAATCTGTATTATTTATATATAAATTCATACAATTTATAATTGTAATGTAATAAATTTACATACACATATATTATAAATAGTACATAATTTCAAAATTTTAGTTCTTAATATAATATAAAAATTAGAATTATTAAATCACAAAACATTTATCTTAATCCAAAATTAATTTTGGATATAATAATGATTATATTACTTAATGCTGTTCTTCAAGCCTGACATAACGGAATTACTGGTTTTAATGCCGAATTATTAAATAACATATTTATTATCTGTAAGTGGCTCAGAACATACTGAATTATAATGCGAGAATAATTTTCATTATAAAAATTTAATTTTCATAATAAATTGTTGCGGTTTACTATCTGAACTCACCTCAATCACGAGTTTAGCTAGAACTTACATAAACAAATATAAATATTTAAATCTTTTAAGGCATAATATTCTCCTAAAGTAAAAAAATATTACTAGATTGAATGACAACTACAGATTAAATAAATTCCAAAATATATTTCAAAATCTTCAATATCTGTCAAATTCGACCGAAGAACCACTGTAATAACTTTATCAATATTCATGCGCTGTAAGTTTTATTTATTAAATTTGAAAATTAAAATATATAGTAAAAACAACTGACTGTACTTGCAATATTATTATAAAAATAATTAAAAGTTTGGTAAAAAAGATTTAAATTATTTCATTGCAAAATGTTCTTATATTGCATGCTATAACCTTTGCCTTTCCCTGAACTTTACACAATCTACAATTCTGATGATGTTCCTGCAGCAACTCAACTTGGCTATGATGTATTGTTTATAGAATCAAAATTCACATGAATTCAATTTAAATAATGTCCCTATCTGATTGAAAAAGTTTACCAAAGTAGACTAGTTTTCTTTAATAAAGAAACATTGTTTCTACAAATAATTCTGTAACATTAATGTATAGAGTTGATAAATTGAAATACATCAGAATTCATTACACGTATATATATACGAAAAGTTACGTCAAATATTGTACCATTGAAAAATAGGTTTCTTTTAAATAATATTATAAAAGCAAATACTTTTTATTTGAAGAAGCATTTACACATTACGATACATTTAATATTTACTTTTATCATGTTTTATACGATATATATTGACGGTTATTATAACAAAATTAAACAATTTTAATTCAGTCAATACTAAAGGATTGTGAGGAACTGTCGTACATGAACGCAACTAGTCAATGTGCAACGAGGTTCACAGATCTAGCAGAACTCGGTGAAAATGTCACCGTCCAACAATAAATCATGGCTCTTGCGGCGCATAAAGAGCGGTAGATTGAGCATCAACCATGCAAGCAATACAAGCAACACCTAAGCTGAATTCACACGAGTGCACGATTTATCCGGACCCATGACTAACGTATCCATAATCTATAGATATACTTTCGAATACAATTTATGCACCCCTAAAAACGATGCGTTAAGTTTTGCGACGATGTAAAATCAAAATAATCGAAATTAAATTTTCTTGAAGAAAAATCAATTAGCTTATTTATAATTGTTAATAATTTGATACCTTATTTCAAGCAATAAAAGTACAAAAGATTTAATCGACGCATTAATTTAAACATTGAAAATATTTGATAAAATGATAAATCATTTAATATATATATAATTAATGTTTGAATTATAAATTTATCCATCCTGAAAAAATATTCCAAATAATATAAATATTAATGCAACGTATATATTATTCGTTTTCTTATGCATTGTATTGTTATCTAAAGTTAATTATTTATATAGTAGATATTATAATAACATATACAATAAAATTTAATTATCTAAACAATAGATAATTATAGAAAGTATAAATCATAGTTTTTTATGATGATGTAATCTATATTTCAAGAAGACCTAATTATGCAAGAATATGGCATATTAAATTCTTCTATTATGAATTTTACAGAATATTTTATAATTTTCCATTTAATTACTTGAAATTGTAATGCGTGTTATTAATATTGAATTAGTTATAGTCTATTTAACTAAATGTGGTATACAAACCACAGGCTTTAATTCAGATTTAAGCCTCACTACAGAATTCTTGCATGAAACATCATCAGTTGATTAAAATGTATACCTATTAGCTGAACAAATCTTGAGTTACAAAGTAAGGGATTGTATAATACTTTACATAGTATATATATATATATAATAGCTGAAATTAATTTTAATTGAATGTTAATTATTATATTCGTTTAATTCAAAACTATTATTATATGGACGATTGCACTTTCATTCCTTAACTGTATAAATTTATTCGTATATATTAATTGTAAATAATAATGACTCGGAGTATTGAATTAATAAATTTCCAACCACTAGCAAATGTAAGTTAAATTTATCACACCATCTAACGCATTTATTCAATTTAAATGTTTGGTCAATAGCCTTACCAAACTCGTAAACTGCTCATTTATATTTAACATATTGTACTCCTAAGAAATATGGACTTCCCTGTTTACCTAAGCAATATATATTAGACATCAATAATGAGTATTTTCTAGTGGATCGTAATTTCATACGATGATATCGGATTAGGATAGAAATTCCATTTTCGTATTTTCATTTAAATGTCTTATGTATAAATAAGAAAAATATCATGTCAATGTTTATAATCATTGTTATATTAACAATATTCAAAATACTACACGTTTATAATATAATATTACAATAAGAATAGAACTAACTACAACATTAATTAATTCCCTTTCAACGAATGCAGTTTCGTTTAATAATTTCATAGAAAAATATTGTAATTTAAAGCGATGATTCTTGAATAAGTTATATACAATATAACTTGTTAAATTTCGTATTTCACAATTTTACTTCACTATGGATATTATTTATAAAATATCGCATATATAAAATGCTCGCGAAAAATAAGACCTACTTATCATTTTTTAATGAAACTTCTTTGTCTAATTAACTCTGATTCCAACTCGTCTAAAATTATTCCATCCGCATAAGAATTAATCAGGAGTATAATAAACGATTGTGGCAAACCGCAAAATAGCACTCGAAATATGTTGAAATTCTAATTTAAATGTACATCAAATTAACATACTTATGTGGAAAGTCATCTACTCCAAGTTCTAATTATTGTCGCAATTACACGTTTTACTATAATCTTTATAAACAAATTTTGCAAGTACACGCATCGTGAGGTGCGTTAATATAGAAAGTTATTATTAACATTTTTACCATGTCAAAGGAGACTCTACGGCAGCAAACAACTTGTGTGGCGAATATTATTATTACAAATAGAAAACATTTCCGCCATCTAATGTATTATTACTGTCAACAAAAATACAAACTTTAAGATTATCAATAATGCCAGAAATACACACAAATGATAAGTATGAAATTGAATTGATAATGAGTCATTAATCAGAAAACGAATTGTGTTTAAACATTTTATTTTAACGAAAGATCTTCCAAAAAACTTGTTTATAACTGCGTCAATTATTATTTTCGTGCTACAATTAAAATCATATAACTCTTACGAATATACAAAGTAGGAGTTATAATTATAATTTTACCCAACATTTTATGTTTAAATTAAATTTAAATCTCGTTATGCCAAGAAGTTTTAATTAACTATGTAACAAAAAGTAATTGATAATTAGGTGCAATCAAATTGGTTAAGACGAAGCCTAGCAAAAGGTGTAGACTTAAAGGCTTCGAGGGTCGTCGTTGTGCACTCGAATGAGCTTTGTCCGGAGCAAAAACTGAACTAATTGAATAAAATCGAATTAGCTTGAAAGTGGGACGCGCGTCTGCGGTCCATCACAATCGATAATAAAATTGTTAACCAATTTTTCACCTCGAATCGTCGCAACCAAGCCCAATCGGATCGATGCCACGAGTCAAATAACGGCGCAACGTTTCGCGTTATAAAAAAATCACTTTCGATATTAAAGGTACTTAAATTTCATTAATAGCTTCGATGAGAGAATAAACCGGTAAGCCGGTTTAAATAATAATACATATACAGACGTTGTAGGTTATTATATATATTACGCCTAGATATGCCGAGCGGGTTGCTGTAGTAATCATCATAAATTTAATATCGTAATATAACAAATACAGTAATGTGCTCCGTGTAGATGCAAAGCAATAATAAACTATTACTGCAGAGTGGAGTGCAGAACTTGCTATACCGAGGACGAAAGGTGAGCTATATTTACTTAGCAATAGACAATTTGACAAATAAAAAAATAATAATTGTTTTGTTTGTGTTTAATAATCATAATAGGATGTGTTACTCCACATTTCAGGATCTATTATTGTGTACTATTTGATCTCTTCAAAATAATTAATAAATATGTTATTCTTTTTAGAAGGAAGTATACATTTAAGATTTATACGGATTAATATTCATATAGTTATGAAAGTTGTTTCTTTTCAAAGAAACGTCCGGTTTTGTTTAATATTATAATATCTGAAGTGTACGAGTATATATG
>JABFQC010006707.1:0-10583 GCA_022817085.1 Psilanteris sp. ZL-2020 | reverse complement strand
GTATTAATTACTATTCATTATGTTCCTACATTTTATAGTCATTGCCGACTATAAATTACATATTAATTTTAACCTGCACCTGCCTTCATTTAGATACCTAAATTCCGTTATATGAATGATATACACTTAAGCTACGATGATTCAGATGATTGTACGGCTAAAAGATATATTATGTACGTTGTTAAATTTGTTACGAGAAAGTATATCCCTTTATAATTAATGTTACATTACGTACATAATGGCTTCATTTTAAAACAACTAAACACATTTATTTAATTAAGTCAAACTTTTATTTTAAATTATATTCGGAATAATTAATTGCGAAGAAAAAAATCCCTTACAAATATATACGGTTTAAAACAATAATTTTTTATCAACCGTTCAGTCAATGAATTGATTCATGGATTCATCAATATAAATTACGTAAATTCGTTTGATTAAAATTGTTGACGAAACGAACTTATAAAAACTTATCGTCGGGATAAATCGAAGGATAAATGTCAGTCACTAAATATTTATTAAAATAAAGAGGAAAAACACAAAGCAGCGTCGTTTTGTAGTAAAAAATCAATCAATAGACAAAAAAATGCAATTCACAATGCCGCCCATTAGTCACTCCAAAGACAGCTCTTAATCTAAACAGGCCAACGACCTATTCAAATCTTCCCAAGTTCTTTTTCTGTCATTAACAACCACGGCAGAAAAGCTTGCCTCACAAAGAATTTCGCGCCGATTTTCATCGGTCATTTGTTCAATTGCCATTATTCTTCTTTGCATCTGTTCAAACTGGCGTGAAAAAAGAAGGCCTGAGACGCTACTTCTGCGGGCTATATATATCTCAAACTCCAACATTTTTTTTTTAATGACGAAAATTGAAAAGTCATCATTTCTTACTTCTGGTAAAGAGCTTATCTCGAGTAGCGCAATAAATAACGATTAAGAAAAAGGCAATAAATGGTAAATGATTCACCGCTATAATTATTTCCATTATATAATTTACGTAAGAATTGTTACAATTGAAATGTACGAACGTCAGTTCTGGACGCGAATTCCAACGGTTGTAATTATACATTTTTCTGCCATCTTTTGGTCCACTTAATCTTTATGAATAATTGGTCTAAAACTGTCTAGAGTTCGTAATTATATTGAAATAATTATTTATCTCGAAACCTCGTGACTCACTTATTGTCTGCGTATATCCTTAATTTAACTGTATCAATAAAATGTTTACGTGACCGAAATATGTAAGCGTGTGTTTTTTAAGCGTTCGTATTAAATTGTACTTCGTTTATGAAACTGCGGGAAGTAAAATATGTTTTTTATCTTAAAATCGGTTGTATTTGAAATTGTATAAGTGTAATTAAAGGATTAATTGGCCATTAAAAGTATAAGATAAAATTATAGGCTTCTTATAAATATTTATTGCGTTGTTTTTAATTTTATTTATACCTACACTGAGAAAATAAATATTTAACAATTTACTACATAATATATCAAAAGTGGACGATACTTGGAAACACAAAAAAATTACTACATTATATATTAAAATTTTTTACATAAACTAGAATATATTATTATGTGCATTGCCAATTTTACTACAATATATAGCAATTTTATAGCAAGTTTTCTTGTATTTTCACGTATCGTCCACGATTGATATATTGTATAGTAAATTGTTAAACATTTTTTTGTCTCAGTGTAACGCTGATTACATACACCAAATTGCAAAACGTTTCATTTAAAGTATATTTTTTTATCCAACGATCCATCAATTTTGTTCAAAAAAATATTTGATACGAAGCTGCAAAAAGCGATCGTCGTTTAACGTAATACCAATGCAATAACAGTTGTATATGTATATTTATTTGATTTATGCGGAGGTAAACTGACCGATGACGAAAAATTCGTCAAATTTGTCTGACAAATTGGCGCGGTTTATTTTCGCGCGTTGTATTTGCAGTCAAATAAACCGCACGTTTGCAACAACTTTGTAAGAAAATGTATACAAAAGCACTCGCTGAATATCGGATCGCGTTTGCTGATTCACGAAGCCTCGCTCGGACGTCTCTCACGGTGTCTCCGGGGCAGTTAATCTTCATCAGGATGTAACACATAGGCCATAAGCACGCGTTTTTCTCGTCCACCTACAGAAGCTCTGGCTGGGTTGTCGACCGCGACTGCCACACGACGCCGCGGGAGACGTCTCCTGTAATTGACAGCGTCTTGGATCAAACGCAATACATCAACCGTTCGGCATAATACGAAATTTAAAAAAGATTTCACAACCTGACGTCACGCGAAGCTTTAAGAAAATATTCATAAAAATATCAATCGTATCAAACAATTATGGAACATATTGTGTTCTGCTTTATTTATAGATTAATATATATATATATATGTATATATTTTGCTAATAAAAATAATGGTCTTTCGTAGACCATTTCTACGAACTTATTGTACAAACAGTGAAAGAAAAATCTGAATCTATTTATATATACATCTGGACGATAGATGTATTAAATATACAGTTGAAGAGAAAAATCGCTTATGTAAGTGAACAAATCTAATTTGGACGAACCGCGGAGTATGAAACTGCTCCGGCGTGACATTAAACAGACCTGAAATTTCCTCTTAGTTTCGAGATTATACGAATATAACGATAAGATAATTAACGACTCTCGAATATTTATTATTGGTTTCAATAAATGTGTAAAGAAAAAAACGTCATTGTTACAGTGAACGATAATGCATCGAAAATTATTATTAAAATAATACCAATTGTAAATTTATAATACGTAGAACATAAAGCAAGTGTAATGTCGTTTTATTTGATTGGATTTAATTCGGTTTTTAATAATATTAAATTTGACGATCAAAAGTAATTGTATTATTATTAAGTGAATGAATAATTGTGAATCATTGAATGCGTTATTAGTAAAAAAAATAATAATAACTAAACGATTGTGTATATCAATATTAAAATGAATGTATTGATAAATAATGTAAACAAACATTAAATTAATAATAATTAGTAAATTATATTACATTTTTGTCGAACACAAAGCACATTAAATTGTATAATTCTACTTTGATCGTATTCGTTAAATAACAATTATAGATCCTTGGTATATTGTGGATCATTAATTGGATTGTTCAAATGTTTATGTTTGGGTGAAGATATAATAAAAAGTGAATTCTTGCACTGAGAAAATTTTCTATCAAAAATTTCCGTGCCGCAACAGTAGTATGCGATGTTTGTCAACAAAGTAGGATTACCGTTGAAGCACGGTAAAAATATAGGGAATTCGAAGTAATGTTTACGATATTTAGGGGTCATTTTTACGTGTTGACAAACATCGCGTCAGAATACTGTTTTGACACAGTAATTTTTAATACAAATTTTTCTCAGTGTATTAATATTTTGTACGAAATTAATGTATATGCAAAATTTATGAAAGTGAAGTATAGTCGTTTATGTAATATATAAACAACATTGTAATATATAAGCAATGTTTCCTTTTTTATGTTTAACAAAATGTTTATGTTTAAACATCAAGTTTACGGAAACATAACAACGTTGATCAATTACAAATAACAATTACATAACGTAATTTAACAAAATACTGTTTTAGGTTTCAAATAATATTTAGGTAATTATTAGGTTACATCGGTTCGGTCGGTCGGTATGGTATCGCGTACTTTAAGCTGGGTTTCTATAATTTAGTATCTTTTATGTATACAAATGAATTATAATTAAATTATATTATTTAATTTCTATATAGATTTATTTACAACGGTACATTTATAAGTAAACTTTAATTAATATTTTTACATTTTATAATTGTATAATAAAGTTATGCAAAATTAAGATAAATATATATATATTTAAATTAATACGGTTGAAAATCAATTCACATATATACAGTGTATTATTATACATAGGAGTATTTTTACACGATGTGTTGTTTAAAATTATGTGTAATTTTATAAAGATTTTTTAGTGTAATTTAAATAATACACATCTTTTCAGTATTCAATTTCGAAACCGCATGAAAAATCAGCCAGAAATTACGATTTCTTTACCTTAATTTGCAAAATAAGGTAATTTCCAAGAACATCTCACAATATCTTATATATTGATAATTAATTTAAAATATATTTATTGTTATCATTCCACTGTATAAAAATGATTACGCTATCCTCTGTTTGTTCGTCATTCAAATTATTGATACTCACAAACGCGATGCAAATAATCAATCATATCATATAAATCACATTTGCGAATAATTTTTTTTTTCTTTCGTATTTTCACTTTTTGACCAACATCAATATTTATAACGCAAGCATTAACATAATAACACAATCGCGAATGACAAATATGAATTCGTTAAAGATAATTAATTTCAAATAAAATTACCAAATGACGCGTATGAATTTGCGTTCTGTTATTGAAACGTGTTATGGTTAATAATATTAACTTTTGTAAAACACGTACATATCGCACCGATGGCGTTTCAATTAACGAACATTATCTCGCGATATTTTTCGAATTAGAAAACCGAACAAACGCAGAAACATTACAAATAAATTGAATCGCAGAAGTTCGAACGAAACGCGCAAACTGGTTCAAAAATGTGCGACAAATTGGGTTCAACGAAATCACGACCTGATCACAACGATGGCGCAAACGCGGCAACAAAATCGGCAACTGGAAAATTTCAAACGATCCTTGATCCATTCACAGATTGAATGGTGAATATTTAATGACAAACGGGTATGCGGAATTCGCGAGTATTTTAACGATGTAATTCATACTTTGCCGATAATGGATATCCTTACGCAACAATCGCTCCGTCTCAACAATTAGAATAATTGCATTCCACGACGATAGAAGGACGTTAAAAAAAAACACGTGGATGATGAGTAATTTGCAAGTCAATCCACGCATTTACGGCGATAGTTCGACTAGGAAATACGATCAAACAAACGCCCGTCGTAAATAAGACACTTCTGCAGGCTTCTTCAAAGAACGGAACAACCGATTCCGATGATTATTGCAAACAAACCGGGAAACTATTCATCGGATACAAATGAACTTGAAACGAGACTGCGAATGCGCAATTTCACCGTCGCTTGTAATTCTTTTAAATTTTAAGCGCGGTTTATTTTTAACCGTTTACACAATAACCGATTTCAGATCTCCGAGTCTTGAAAAAAAAGCCTCCTTTCAACCTCGAAAAAATGCGGTAATTTGTTTTAAGTTCAACCTTCTTTCAACCTCGAAGAAAAGTGCGAAAATTTCCATTTTTGCACGTTTCGAGATTTAAAGGAGACTCAAATTTCACTAAAACTTTTAAATATATCGTTTTAACTTTGAATGCTGTACTCTGAAATATAATTAAACAAATACTCTTATATAATTCTTAAATATAATTAAATATACACGTATTAAGTAAAATGGAAGGGGAGAATATTTAATTCGAAGTTGAATTGACATGTCTAAAGATTTTAATGGTAAGAATTTGAGCCTCCTTTTATCCTCGAAAATTTCCGCACTTTTTGAGTTAGAAAGTAGGCTTAAAATTCTGACTCGGGCCAAAACGCAAAATATATATACGTTGGAAAACGATATATAAACATTTGACGAGTTCAATAAAATACTGAAACGGAGCTCTTGTTCCATTGCGATATACGAAAAGAGGTTCGAGGAATTTTTGCAAACGTATGAACACAAAAAAAAGAAGAAAATTTGCCGATAAATGGCACGAATCGTTTATAAATACGTAAAGCCAATGGTTATAATTTATTTCGTAATGGCGTTACGCGACGAGGGAACAAAGATTCAACCCTCTTGTTCTTGTTCAAAATAATAATTGACTATAAAGAAAAACTTGCGCGACAAATCGCAGGCTTAAAAATCGCGAAAGTGCATATTAATAAATCCCCGCCGGCATAAAACATTGACTTGTCCCCGCATGACGTAATTTGGACCTTTTTGTTCCTTTTGTCTCACGGTGGCGTATGAATGTGTGTAAGATTTTACTTTTTCAGTGAATTCTGCAGGTTTCGAGCTCGTGCGCCTCGTCAAAGGGCGAGGAAGGACGAACGAGGGCTCGAAATGAAAACCGGTTTCTAAAAGGGCACCTTAATTATTTCCTTTCTATACCGACGAGGGGCGGGGGACAAACTCGTCAACGTAGAAATTTTAATCAATACTTCGCCACGCCATGATAAAGACACAATTTGCGCTCGCCATTCATATTCAACTCTTTTCAACTCCAACGTCGTTTACCTAATTCAAATGAAAATTCATTTCGCTACTTAATCGGTTTGCGATTATGTAATGCCTTTTTAAGTGTTTCTTATTTCATTTGAACCGAACGATTTGGTTTAATTGAGACATTCTTCGCTGAATTAATGAGGTTTGTTTATTCAAAGCTTTTGCTGTAGTTTTGTGTGTTGTTTTTTTCTTTTTTTTTCTTTTATATATATATATATATTCAAGGCAATGTGACTGAATTATTAACTCCAATAAAACATGTTCGTTACCGATTATACGGCAATCAGAAATATTGAAACTTAATGAAACCCATATTTAAACACATAAATTATCGTATTCGATTATTAAACTTAATAATAGTATACATTTGCTAAAAATGACAGGATGTTAAAAATGTAAATTTCTATTGGGATTCTATAAAAGTCGAAAAATATTTTTAAAACGATATTCAATTTTTGTCATCGTCGTCGTCCATATTTCTCGTTGATAATTTTTTAAAACGAAGAATTTGTGCTTTGAAAAACCTGCAGATAATTAAATTATAATAGTGTTTTATTAATTGAAAATTATAGTAGGTTTTTGAATAATTAATATATTGTTTCGATATGTAAAATTTGAAAAAATATAATGTACATTTTTTTATTGTGTTTTATAATGTATTTAATAAATGTCTACTAAATTTTTAAACTGAATTGTTTTTATTGTTACGTATCAAAAATATTAATATCTATGTATTTTAAATTTCATTGACAAATAATCGATATATATATATATATTTATGTATCTTTACATTTATCCAAATTTTAAGTTTTACTATTAACTGTTCATTTCAACTGAACAAACTGACATTTTAAATAACTGAATGTAACGCAAGGACAATTAACTGCGACACTAAACAGCATCTTGACATTGTATGAAAGAAGCATATGTAGAAGTATTTCCGGCCTTAATTTTGTCAGTATCCTGTGATATATTTCTGTGAATTTTAAAACCCGTTATAATATGTATAGCTGGTGTATAATAACCGTTATTAGATTAATAATAAAATACAGTCTAAATTTTCTACCGTGACACACAATTGCAATGCAATTAAACAAATAATATAAATATGCACGTGATTCTTATTTACAGTACTGGAATAGACATAATACTATAATAACAAACACGTTAATAAATAATTTTACAAATAAATAAATAAAAAATAACCAAGGAATTTCGAAAAAAGAATAATTAAATTTGTTATTAATTTTTCACCTATTACACACATATCTAAACACACAAAGAATTCAATATGCAATTTAATATAAAATTATAATATTTATAATATAGCAGCACTAATTATATTAGATTTGACTAAGAACAGATAATTAAATTGATTTAAAGCGTATTTTAATCAAATTTTTGAAAGTACATTATTAGTAATAAAATAATATTTCCATAAAGTAAAATAAATTTTAGTCTCGTATGTTCGCAATGAATAGGAGGTTTAAATGAAAATGCTTAAAATACAAATATATTATCAATTATTTCTGAACGTTTTTGATTTTAATTACGATCATAATTGTATTATTTTATTACAGTACTGTTTGGAAAATGATATAATTATTCATTGCGGTATATAATTTATTGCCTCGTAATGTCGTATTACAAATTAATACAGTCTCCAATGCAAATATTATTATTACATTTGCAATGTTAAAATAATTAAAGACATTATTTATTCAACCCTACGGTGTATATTTAAAGTGAAAGTAATCATAGTGTAGGATTACCTACTGATGTACACAATATTACCGGGCGTGTTTTTCTTTTACGCATATAGTGTTCAAAAATAGCACAACTACTTTTTAGGGTTGAAATTAAAATACACATTTGGACAGTCTGGATTTTCAGTTTTCTTTCCAATTAATTTCATACATCAAATCTTAATTTTAAATCTTTATTTAAAAAGCACAAATTTATTAATACATGCATAAAAATGAACATAATTTCTTATCTGATTGTCGAGTTATATTCCATTGTTGTGATATTGATTTTGCTTATAATTTTAAAAGAAAAAAAAATTTAGTTAACAAAATATATAAGAATTTGCGTTCAAGTAATTGAATTTATTTCGTTCACTTTAATCTTTGATTGATAAATCGATAGCACTAAATTTATATGGCACAAAATTTGTGCGAAAATAGAAAACTAACGGAGCAGAAGAATCGTTTATTATCCTTCCCAAATAACCGAAAATTGCGTTTCGCTACTGATCCTTCTTCATTCTTCAACATGCATATATATATATATATAGCCGTAAGATATAGACATATTGTATGAAAATCGAAGTGTCATGATTTTGATTATAGCTGACAATAAAGACTTAAAACATGCAGGGACGAAAAATAATACCATAAATTTCTTTGTACTATATATATAGCGTAACGTACGTGTATATAAAGAAAATGTATATGTACCTTCACTAAGTAATTGGTTTTCTTCACTTTTTATATATTGCCTTTCATCAATTTAATATGAATAATATAAATTTAATTACCGTTATTTAACACTACGACACCACGTTTGTAAACAATTCTATGTATACATACAAACGCATAAATATTTATACGCGGAAAAAAAACATCAATAAATAAAAAAATACATAATGAACAATCCCATGTTAAACAATTATAAAGTCGTATTTATATTTCATAGCGAGTTATTACATACGCGCGAATAAAGTTTACTGAAATTTAATTAATCCATATCATTTGTTAAAATTTCGTTGAACGCATCTATCATTCATTTAACTGTGAAAGCGCAATAAATTTTAATTTATATATTAATATATATATATATGTATATATTTGTGTGTGTTTACATAATATGCTCTCTGGTTTACTTATTTATTTATCGCGGAATGTATTTTAAGAAAGTCAATAATTAAAATTATTGCCAGCAAATAATATTTTTGGATATATATTATACACAGACTAGATATTGACTTATATATTAACGAAATTATTTCCAACGTGCAACATTAATACGCCGGTGTTCGACGGCGGCGTTGCATTTTTAACGAAATATGCTTTCGTACATTGTAACGAGAAACGCGAGCTATTTCGCTGTTTAATATTTATTTGCATTATCGATGACCGTTAATCCAATATATGATGTCGGGCATATTCAAACGTTCAATTTAGTAAATTTAATTTTAAATATTGCTGCGCATAACAAACAGCATCGTTGCGGTAATTTCAAAGGACGTTATTTCTGTACCCAACACAAACATGTTTTGTTTGGATGCTTTAATTCGAATTTGGTTAATAATATCCGTTTTAATTAATTAGTTAAATACTGTAGTGTTTGATTACGTGTTTGCTTCGTTAATTATGCAATAGATTTACAAAATATAATATAATTGGATTCGTGATGGTTTCATTGTAAATTAATCATCATAGAAATTTTGGCTAATTATCGCGTCTAGTCAATTAATTTAATATATATATATATATATATATATATACAATCTAATATATGTTTATAAAATTAATTCTTCTCCATTTGTTACTGCAGTGTATTTTAAAAATTATTCTATGAACTAAAATTTTTAAATTTCTTTTAATCAATTTTATCATATTCTTCGGCACAAAGAAAATTTGTATCAATAATTACAATGCCGATATAGCAATTGTTTTGCCAACTTTTTCCCCGTAAATTAAGGCAAAAATTTGTTCAGGTGTATAATATCATTTTGTACGTAAATTCCATTCAATTACAGTTTCCGCGATATATATATATGGTCAACTTTCGTGATATAATTTTTTCTCCGCAAACACGGAAAATAAACATAAAATTGACCAAAATAACAATACGACTGACGAAATCTTTTACTGCAACCGCTCAACGATTGATCGAAAAACCGGCGGAAAAACAAAATAAAAAAAGGATCTCAAACACGCGTGCGATTAATTTATTAACGTTCTTTCATCGCGCGTGCGTCGTGCGTCAGTCCAATAAATTTGAACAATACAACGCGGAGAGTTATCATTTCGGATTGAAATCATCGCTAACGCAAAAACGTTTCCCTATCGGGATGCAAAATCCGGTTCTTCGGGATCGCATGCCAAGAAACGATAACGATTTGATTGACTTACCGTTTGCGTCTGTTTAATTCGACTGAAACCAACCGGTCGATGGCCGAGTTGCGATTTTGCATTATCAGAGCACGCGATTTTTAATTGCGATTCGCGAAATGAATTCGAGAAAATGTCGATTCAAAGGCACAGATTTACGAATCCAAATTTGAACGCGACAAGAC
>JABFQC010006706.1:0-10584 GCA_022817085.1 Psilanteris sp. ZL-2020 | reverse complement strand
CAAAGCGACTTAATTAAGACGCCTAAGTGTCTTAATCTAATGCAAAATATTTTGTATTAAGACAGCTAGTGACTTAAATAAGTCACTTTGTGTCTTAAAATCGTGACATCTAAGACACTCTTTTTTAGTAGTGCGCATTTACGTTATTCGTGAACTGACTTCCCTCAAATGCATTTTCTTAACAAATTAATCATATGTTTTGTCTCAATTCTCCATATTAGATTGATTCGAATAAGCATTATTTGAGTGAAGTGAAATACAACGAATCGAACACGAACATTGGGAGAAGTCAATTTTTTTAAGAGTGTAGTTGCAAAATTTTTCTTTTTTTTATTTTCTGGTGCAGCAAGTATTGTATATATATATATATATAAGAATTATACCTGTACATGTTAAATTTTGTTTATTGGGATGAAACACGCGCGGTAAAACGTCCGAATAATTACTAGGATCTTTACGGGTGCTTATGAAGACCGACAAATATAATACGACCTTTGTACGTAAATTTAGTTAGTTTCTTAAAAGGGAGGAGTGGTCTCAAACCATAACTTTTTTGTTATAATTACAAATAAATGTTCGTAGTTACAGTACTCCTAACTGGGTAGTCCTATATTGTACACCGAAGGATATATGAAGACCTCATTTCTGGATATGATGTAGAACTATGTTCCCATCCCCATCCTTTTTCTAAATGTCTAACTAAACTCGCGTACAAAATAGGTAAGAGCCCCAGGGTCGTGTTATATTAGTCGATCCTCATAAGCATAACTTTAGTTTTGTTGTTGGGGCTATTGGATATTCGGAGTGTCTTGTTAAGGATCATTTTTTGTATATATTGGTGCTTATCCCGACGGTTTACCATATTGCCAAATTTCTTTGTTCAAATAAACATCATTTGACTTGTATACGTATGTGACAATACAAGTTAACCCAATTTGTTTACACTTCCATATAATTAATGGATTTATTTATTATTTAAATATTTATAATAAATAACCAATGTCGAATGCAATTCATTTAAATGTTGTGTTAATATTTTTGATTTCCGTATACCTCGATTACCCCTTATACAAAGGTTAAAATGAAGTACTATGCTAGCAACGGCTTTAAGAATGCCAAATATTTGTTAACATGATTTAATTGATTGACTAATATCTGATAGTTCGGATACTATTGGCACAAATATAGCTTAAAAAGATAATTAATATTTCCACAACGGAAATCACTGCATGTGTTATTTGACTATTAACTGATAAAAGAATATAGGAAAAATTACTATATAAATAGTAACAGTTGGATAAATAGTTTTTAAATTACTATAAAACTGTCAAAATTACTATATTATACACTGAAAAAAATAATCTTACAAATTTTACTAAACTGCATTATAATATAAGTAGGAAAAATTGACAAAAATTTAAAAAATATAATATATTACTTCTAACAGTTTGCAAAAAAGAAACTCTTTACTAAAATAATGATGTTTTTTGAAATTTACTTTGATTTTTGTGTATTTTAGTTATTTATCCTACGTTTATTACCTAGTTTAGAAAAATGTGTAAGATTATTTATCTGTGTATAGTAAAAATCTTCATAATTTTAGTACATTATCATGTGGGATGAACAATTTATTATTTATAGAATAATTTCTTCTAGATTTTTTAGTACTTACTGGATTGACGCAAAAAGATAAAATTTACAAATAGTTAAAAGAAATTGACATTAATTGATATTATAGAAAACGAGTATTTCAATATATCTATCTAAATTCAAAGTATAACTATACGCGAACATCCAATGTACTATATATATGATTACGTAAATAATATTTTTCTTTTTAAGTAAAAATATATGAAATATGTTAGATAAAATATTATACAGATGAACAATTTTAGTATACGAAAAATTAATTAGTATAATTGCATACTTATGGGTCGATAATTTTGTTAAAATGTTTTTTATGTCAAAGTTATCAACCAATACAGATAAATAACGTAATTAAAAACGAGCAACTTTTTATTGGAGTATTGTTCTCAATGTATCTGATTAATAAACGGACTACGCATAATATCGGTTTTTACACAACGGCAAACGAAATGAGCGTCATAACAATATTTTACAAATATTTGATTATGATTCCGATTTGAACGTTCGCGAATTGGCTTTGATCGAGTAAAATGGAACTATAAGTAAAAACGCTGTTTTAAGATTTTTATATGTGAGTTACAGTTGATATACGCTGCTTTCATGCGACTACACAATTGTCTCGAATGAACACAAATTATTTTATACAATTACAAGGAAATCTTATCAAACATACACTGAAAAAAATGTTTGGTTGGCACAAGTATAATTTGGTTGCTATGAACATACTTATGTTCAGATTAAATATAATTATGCTTGTGCCAACCAAACATTTGTTCAGTGTACGAACAATTAAATTAGAGTTACGATGTTTGGTGAACAAGATAATAATTATTGTAATCAAACAAATTTAAATTGATCAGTAACAAATAATGATTAATTGAGAAGTTATTATGGAGTTAAATTTCATCAAAAAGGAAAACTTGAATTATAGTTATATGATAGCAATTTTTTATAGTTATAACATCGAAATATACTAAATATAAAATAAGAATAAAAGTATATACGAAATATGCAGACACAGAAATGATATGGTTAAATTAAAGAAATTATTTTATTAAGTGTATTTTTTCAATTTGTCTGTTGGTATATGAGTTCAATAAAATATGTCGTAAATATTTACACTTTTACTGAACTACTTAATATGCTTTTACAAAATTAGAGTGTTGATTCAAATAAAAAACATCATCAAATAACAGAATGATCAAAGTTGAATCATATTTCGTTGATCTGACGAAACTATTTGTTTATTTAAATAACAACACAACTCTTTGTTGCATGAAACAAAATTTGTCTCTAAAAAATATTTTTGCGCGTGTACTATATAAACATAAAACCTAATAATGCTTTGTTCATAAGTCAATAAAAAGAATGACTCACTTGACTGCATTGTTTTGGATATTCATCGATTAATTAACTTATTAGCATCACTGTGCGTTTATTGAATTAAAATACACTGATAACTTTACGTTTATACAAGCATAAAATGCTGCCAAATTCATCGTTAGTTGAATAAATTTTACTCATTTCATTCTTCATAAACAATCAATTAATTAATTGGTAATAAGTGGACTTGTCAGTGTGAATAGACCGTGTGATATAATATATGAACATATATATAATACGTGATGAGTTCAGTGTATATTTAAATATTAAAAAAATAAAAACTTGTAAAGCATTGTGCATTTATCATATGTTTAAACACGTATGCAGACTAACAGAGTTAACTTTCTGTGTCAATGAAATTATAAAGCTATAAAGATATACATTTAAATTTAAATAATGTTTATTGATATTTAATTGTGAGTGTTCGTCAATAAATTAATTTAGTCGATAAGAAATTTATTGACGATAATGTTAAACATTTTTTGTGATGTAACAGTTATTTATGGATTAATTAATAATGAAATTTTGTTTAAATATAAATATTTCAGTCGCGATAAACAATTTACTAAATTTCATATTTTTTTATTTTTGTTTTAATAAAATTAAATACTGTGAAGGACAATTAATTATTCAACTTTTGTATTATAAATATATATATAATATATATAGTCATCAAGAACAAGTTTAATGAAAGATTCAGATTGTTGAATACAACTGATAGGAATGTCACCTACTGTACAAGAACAGCGAAATTTAAAAGTCCATAATTGTCCCACATATGAAATGTTGCCCAACCATTCTTCTGTAGGATAATAGCGAATGAACTGAGTGACTAAAGAGATTATAAAATATAAGTAGTAGTAGCAGCGTAATTAGCATTCCAATATTTATACGTGTTATTTTTCAAATATTATTTTTATTAGTATAAATTATAAGAAAAAAGGTAAAAATCGTTTTTGGAATTTATTATACTTATTTTACAATATAAATTTTATAAAAGTATCTAAATGCATAATTAATACATTATACTTTGTATCATATTTATTATATTCTTCACTCAGTGCATTTATAGTATATGTGAAAAATTAAAGAGAATTGTATATACGAAAATTATTATAACATTTAATATTTATCCAGTTTAGTACTATACAGTTTTAAATGTTTTTGAGGGTATAACATTATAGTAGCATTTAGATAAATTATAATCATTTTTCTAAATATTAAACGTTAATATTATAAATAAAAACTGTTTTACCGTACATAAAATATGAACCATTTATTTTGTATGAACGACATATTCAAATAAGACGAATAAAACTAAAAACACACCGCAGTGTCCTATTTGAACGGAATTATAATAATGCGATAATGAAATATAAACATATTTCATTGGAATCTAAGTGACAAAACTATAAAATATGTTTAGTTGTCAACAGTTAAATACTGAAAGCTACATTTTTTAGCTACTAAATTGATTGGATTTATTCCATCCTTAATCCCTAAGTCAAAATCCGATAAATGTTCGCCTTATCTGAAGCAACGTAAGTTTCTTTATTAGAAGCATTGCCGGAAAAAAGTCACGAAAGTGAAGTTCCGAACACGAGTCACGGCGTTAATATTATTCAGATGACAAATCACTCGACATATTTTATCATGAAATTACTTCAAAAATTCCACGCTTTTTTTTGTCTCTTCGACAAATTAATACATATGTATAACAATGAAAAGTGAATTTTTACGACGACACTTATCTCGTGTACGAAACTATACGGACTTTCAGTCCACCGAGTTCATTTCAACATCTATCAATAATTTCACGACAATCGTCACTTCGAGGGCTCGTTTAACGGAAGTTTCGAGGCATTTCATTATGAATCAACGCCAAGTATTTTCGAACTGTAAATTTTTTGATGCATTCTCAGAAAAGGCTGCTAGCGCGTTGAGTCAGAAGTAATTTATTTATGTTAAAATATTTTAATTAATACGCCATAAAGTAAAGGAACGAGTAAAATCACTCGTTTATGTGAAATGCGAGATAGAAGAATGTTGAATAATATTTGAAATAGGAAGTTACACGTGTTTGTATCAAACAATCGTCGGTTAAAAATATAAGATGGTGGCTAGGGAATGACGAGAGAGAAAAAAAACAAATTGCTGAAATTACATTAAGAGAAAATTATGCCAGTTTTTATATCTATACTGTTAACTCAAAATGAGTTTGGAAACTCAACGAGATGTATAAAAGCGGCAAAACCATTATTGGGTTTGCTTCGAATATTTTCGATTGTTTTTTTTTTGTTTTTATTATTAAGACATTACGTTTAACGAAGAAATGTTACAAATTAATGGCATTTGTCTACGGAGAATATTTCGAACGAAACTTCAACTTGTTATATAACAATCCTAATCCTCCACTTTGATATATGTTTAAATAGCGAGCCGAAGTTTTTTGCCGCGTTATTAACAATTCAGATCAAATCTCTATAGTTTGGTTTTCAACTTGGAATTATGTAATTAACGGAGTCGATGAAAAAACTTTTCTACCTGGTCAGTGTTTTCACTGTCAACGTAGTAATGCAAGTCAACTGTCCTTCCACTTTTTCACTTATAAAGTTCAGCGTTGAGATAATAATGCGGAATGTATTGCTGTTTCTATAATCTTCTTGTGTTCAACACAGCTCAACCAAAGTCGGATCAATGTTTTTCTCGCTTTTCGAATTTGTCAAGGAAATTTCATTTATTTTAATATTAGTTTTCAAATTTCAATAGTTGGTTTTAAATTGACAAGGTCAATAATTTGCGAGAATAGCAACAACAGTTATTAAGCATAATATTAAACATTGTTATTACTTTTATTATAATGTATCACATATTTTACACGTATCATTATAAAGTTTCCAACGTTTATTATCACATAAAAAAGTAAACGAATATGACATATTATGTAGGAAATAAGAAATACATTATTTAAAAACTAATTCAGATTGCAGATCAAAAAAATATTTCATTTTAATATAATTTAATGAAATAAAATAATAAAGATTTAAAAAAATATTAAATATTTTAAAAGTAGTAATATTAAGCAAATCAATCCATAAACGTTGGAAACTTCTGATACATTATTTTACAATATTACATAAAAAAATGTGCCACTATGGTACAGTAATTTTATAAACCTCTATATACTGAGAAAAAAGTTCAATTAACATAACTAATATTGTTTATTTCGTGGACAACCGAATAGTATAGTTGTAATAACCACTTATGATCTGTAATAATCTACATCATAAGTAATTATTGTAACTATACTATTCGGTTTTCCAAGAAATCAAAAATGTTGATTAGTTATGTTAACCGAGATCCTGCCAATGCCAGAAAGCATAATATTTAATATATTAATAGTATAATAACATTATTCTAATCAGTGTATATCATCGCAAATTGTCAAAAACAAAAAGACCAAGAGAAGGTGAATATAAGAAGTTAACTTTGAATCGTGGTGCATCCAATTAAAATTGTATTTTTTAGTCAATATATATATACAAGTAAAATCGAAGCCGAGTGTTAATTGCAAATTTGAAGTCATTTTGACTGAAATGTACAACAATTTATAACAACTCTTAAGTATACTTAAAGGAAGCGGGATACGCGTTGAAAATCGCTAGTTATTATCATGATTTGAATAATTGTTCGTAGGTCCGTTTCTTCCCCGTCTAAGAAGACCTAAACGCGTCGCAAAAAGCACCCCGGCAAAACAAACGGAGACGCGCAATTTGAATTGCGCCGCGCTCGTACTCGGTGAATCAACTGAGCTCCTTAACGAGGTTCGACCGCAGCTGATTTACGACCGCAAGTTTTCTCCTGCGTGCCGCGCCTCGGCAATTTACGATTCATTCAGCAGTCGGTTTCCAGGAAACGCGGACGAGTTTGCGCAATCAATTTCTCATTGAATAATAAAGAAATTGCGGGTCCGGTTTTCCAGTCACGTCGCGCGCAATTGCCGGATAAAAATGACGCGAATGCCCATTGAACACCGCGGACGAGCCCGAAGCGCGAGTTGAATCGGCCGCGACTAAAAACTCGCCCGACAACTTCATTTCCCACATGAGCCGCCAATAGAACGAATGCCTCTTCTAAGAGATATGGAAGTACGCCGAATTAAAAATCTCAGCAGGTGGCGAGGCCCACCTGACTCGCTCACGCGATTCCTCAGTCACATTCGATCATTTAAACGGTATCTTTGACGATCGTCGTTGCGGGCGCAAAAAACTTTTTCGATTCAAAATTGAAATTATTGAAATTAATTATATGACGGCTCGCTACTTTTTTGCCCCGACGGCTCGGCCCTTCGTCTTCCTTTTGATTCGCCGTAAAACCTGTGTCATTGCTTGCGAAGATTGATCGTTGGTTTTTCGGTTTCCGCTTTCGGGGGTGCGCTGTAATTGATTCGGCCGCGTTATTGAAAATTAGGCAATTTAAGCAGCGGCTTGTCACTCGTGATTGATGGCGAACGCGGCCGGTCCTTTGTTCGACCGGCTCGGCCCGGAAGTCCGAACCGTCGAATCGATCGAGTTGCGCGCGGCGCGCTTTTTGCCGCCGAGCGCGCGTTAATTAAGAAATTACGAGCGAGTCATAGACGCCGCGTGCGCTGCCACTGAATCGGCGGTCCGCGTTTTTGCGGGCAAAAAGCGAGCGCGCCGGAGCCTTTGCCGCGATTGCGTCGGCCGCCGCTAATTATTTACACGGCAGTCGGAGAGCGACGCGGCCAAATACCCCGATCGGGCCGGCGTCCAATTAGCCCCTACCCCGCGCTCCGGACGCCCGGGCGTATTTGCATCGCAGAAACGTCAAGCATGCCCGAAAACAAAAGAGCGTCTTCGGCGAGCCGCAACGTCTCTTTTTTCGAAGGGGCGGACGAGCGCGTTCAGAGAAGCCCTCGCGTAAACGAAAGCAAATAAAAGCGAGGACGATGCGTGTGCTAAAAAACGGCGCATGATGTTTTCATCGTCGAGGGTCTACCCTTGTCCCGGGCCGAGCGTCGCTTAAAAGGGCACCGGCGATAATATCGGGCCCGGTGATCCGCGCTGCTCTCTCGGCCGCAACTAAGTAGATCCTTGGCATTGTTGGCGAGGTCCCTTCCGGCGATCCGGGCTCGGCGTGGCGTGTTCGTTTATGCCACACGCCACAGGCGGCTGCTTGCGGAGCCGACCGATCCGCCGACTGAGATTATAAGAGTCTGCAGCAGACAGCTTGGCTCTAGCCTCGACGCAGCGCCAGCCGAGCCGTCTCCAGTCGCCGAGTCTTTCGAGACGTTTACGCGCGCGATCCCGCCTCGCTTTTCCGCTCCGAAACCACGGCTCCGCTTTCGAGCCGACTTTTTTCGATCGTTCGACTCAGTGAAACGACCCGCACCTCCCAAACACGCTTATGGACCGCGCCGCTAATTCGTCTAATTGCCTTATACGGCGCCTGAGAATGTCAAACACAAAGCCGCGCGCTTCGACGGCGCGTTCAACTTGATTCAAGTACGTATTTGACTTGGTAAAATATAGCAAATTGATTGAGTTTTGCGCGGTTTGTTCATTTTTTGTTGTCAAAAGCCGAATAACGTGTCTATATATGTAAACACGAGCACATCAAAATAAACACGGCAGACACAAGACGAGACCGTCCGTCTCGGTTCAAATGGCGAGTCTCTCTTGGAGGCTAGTCAGTTGTTCTCGCAGTGGCAGTTTACGATGTCAATCGTCATTCACGCACACACGCGCGCTCCCCGGAGACACGTCTCTTTTTTCGTTTCGGCCTACACCGGCAGTCAAGAGATCCTTTCAAGCCGATTTTTCGTCCTCTCATCATTATCGTTAAATCACCAGTGTCTCATGTGTCTTCTCGGTAATCGAGCGATTGTGATCGCGACCGCGATAGTTTACGAGCCCGCTCGTTCGATTCCTCGACGAATTTGCTCACAATCGATACACTCGTTTTCGCAAAACAAAAACAACGCGCGATAATAAAATTACACAGACCACGATCTATTTTACGATCAATTCGCGTTGATTATTTCTATATAAGTCGAATTTCCGTTCGTGCTTCGGCATCGGCATTTTAATTGGACCGTTCAATTTCATTGCTCGTATTGTCAATCCGAGATTCGTTGTTTAATGTAGGTTTTTCCTTTTTCTTTAATTCTGTCTTTTATTAATGTCGTAATACAGAGCGGACCGTGCTTAGAGATAATCCATTTGTTATTAGTGGATGCGTGCATGTGTCGGTGTATATTAAAATGACGCACGAGTACCTGTTACGCCATTTCGAACCATTTTTCCATCAGGCTGGATGAAATAGTTGCCAAGTCGGAGCCCAGATAAGTATCCGATTTTGGTAGTATTTTGATTCAACGTGATTTGTACCTAATTATAGACTACCCAATTGGATGATCTCAGCAGAGTGAAACAATATTTGTCTCGCTCGCTAATTATTAAAACGTTTAATTAATTATTGTCCAATTTACGGCGCTTTTAGAATCGAATACCAAACAACGCTAAAAAGGAACATCAAACGCGTCGAGTTTTCTAGGCCAATAAACAGACAATTAAAGTTGCGGAATTCAAATAATAAACAACGTCAATTAAATTTAAATTAATTAAAACTCCTAATTAAACAGTGGTACGATTTTAATTTAAGTATATTTTCATAAACAATTTAAGATTTTGATTTTGTTCATAATTTGTCTCTTAATTAAACATTCAATTTTAAGATACGATAATATGATTTTTATTCAATATTGCAATTTGTTTGTGCTACCGTGAAAGCAAAATCGAAAAGAAAAATTAGTCATATTGCAATTTACGTCTTATTTACAGTGAATATTGAATAAATATTGTATTAACAACTTAATTACAAGCGGGGGGGCGAACTTATCCGTCGTACTTAATAGTCTAGAATCTTAATCAAAGTAGTCTGGGGTAGGAAATTGAATCACTTTTATGGCACGAGTTACTCTGCATTACATTGTTTAAAATAAACGTAATTTCATCCTATTAAATATAATTTGATTGAGATATATTTGACACAAAATTCACTTAAGAATGTGTCCAATTATTCATGGGCTTTTATATCCAGTGGCATCAAAAGCATGCAGAATTGAGTTGAAATTGGGACATCAATTTTGTATGCAACTGTTTTTACAGTTCATTTATGTAATAAAGGAAAAACACCAAATCCTATGTTTTAATTATTAATTATTAAAGTAAAATTATTTGCCTTCATCTTTATTTATAGCATACATGTAGGTTAACTAATTCAGACGAATTTTCTTTTATCATTAATACATTAAAACCAAGTTAAAACTAAAGATAAACATAATAAATAATGAACAGGTTTGTCTTAGAGTAACGTAAAAGGAATCATAAATAATATTCATGGTAATTTCAGATCACAAACACCGCTATAAAGTCATCGATGACATAATACTTTATGTCTTAAATATAATGTTAATTTGATAAAAAAAATATGATATAATAATAAAATAAGAAAAAATTTATAGTAAAAGTG